>JAECUM010008334.1:0-73338 GCA_016617855.1 Megalonaias nervosa | reverse complement strand
CTCTCTCTCTCTCTCTCTCTCTCTCTCTCTCTCTCTCTCTCTCTCTCTCTCTCTCTCTCTCTCTCTCTCTCTCTACACGATATTGTCGGTTTCTTTTAATGGATCACCTTATTGTGAAATATTTAGGACCGACACAAGCCTCAATGAAAAGAAGAACGCAGTTTCTTCAGTAATTTCCTTATTTAAACCATTTTGTAAAGGTCTACAAGTCATCTGTAAGCATGTTTAACAATTATGATTGATTCATAAGTTAATTTTTCAAATAAATGTCTTCCAAAATAAATAAAACTCAGAATATATAAAACTACTCCTGAATTTGCATTTAAGAAGATATATACGAATACAGTACGATGTTTAGTTATATTTATCAGAACTTCCGCATATGATGGAGTGGGTGAGGTACTCTCCTATCTTGATGCTACAGAGCCTCGCCAGTGATCAAACTTTAATAAGCAAAGTTGTCCCCATAAAATCAACCGACTCCCAATTAGCACCAAATCGGCGAGAAAATCTGTACCCTCTCCCAAAGTAACGAGAAGATCTGTACCCGCTCCCAAAGTACATCGTCCAATCATCAAAAAACATTAAATATGAATTTAAGTAGCACATGCAAAAGCAGTTACCAGACCGACCGCGTGCAGAGACAATTCCTTGATTAGGATAGTATTATTACACTAATGTTAAGTTCGATATGGTTCCTTATTTAAAAAGGGAATCATGATATACCACCGATACAGAGTTGTATCTGATTATATCTATAACCGGGGAAAGTTGTACAGAGTCACCTTCAATATACGGCTCAGAAATGTCTAAATCTAGTGTCATGAGCATGTCGAGACGTATGAAGACAAATCCTGATGTAGTGGATGACCATCAGGTCCTACTGCACCTAAACCGATGCCCTGAGCTGTACACACAGCTGTTGCTATCTGCCTTCACAGCCGTGGTTATGAGCATATCTGGTCGGCCGCCTGATACACCAGGGAGGACTATCCAGATGGAGCCAGTTGTAGCTGTCCACTCTGGATCAACATTCCAAGGTAGTTCCATCTACTGTTACTTACGGCAGCAGGCATAGCCTGACCTAACTCTAACACCAAGCAACGCGCAAGTTATGACATTATACCCCTCACCCAGCCAGATACATTCAAGTCCTGTGATGATGGGTGAGCGTTAAAGCAAAAGGTGTCGAAATACTGGGAACTGTAGCTGCAGACCTTAACACATGCGGTTCAGGGCACAGGGTCACTTTTCTCTAGACCGAAGCCGCAGTGGAACTCGATAGCTCCCTGTGCGACTGAGCAGTTTTTTCAAGATCATTCTGCTCACCTCTGTAACATGATGAAGGGACTAGAAAAGGTGCCCTAAACATTGCCTTACCCCTGATAAGCATACCTCAGATGACAGGGATCCCACTATAGCCATCGCGAATCTAACAACGTGACAAAGGTGACGCAGATCAACATTGGTGCATTCTGCTACGTGCGCACAGTGATGGACAGTGCATCGGCAGATAGACCCAAGAGAAGAACAGCTCTGGTTGGTGGAGAACTAGCCAGAGTCAACATTTAGATAGCATCCCTAAGTGAAACTCGACTAACAGAGGAAGGACAACCGAGAGTTTCCAGTTCAATATCCACATTCAACCTAGCAAATGACCATGAGGCAAAAATGTGCCTCAAAAGGTGAATGTCTTTAAATCGAAACAGGATAATGTGAAACAGGCATTTATCGAAGAACAATGCTGCCATCTAGAAACAATGCGATCTGCGAGAATGTCGAAGGAAAACTGTGCATTCTTCAGAGCCTCTGTGAACTCATCGACGCTGCAATACGGAGATTACTGAAAGAGAAACATCAACTTCAAAAGGCCCGTTTAGAAGCCAGCACTTCGTTATCTAGGACGGTAGCCTTTGGCAACATAAAGAGGAATGTCCAGTGCAAATTAAGAGATTTTCAAGATTCATGGCTGAAAAGCAAAGCAGATGCGATTCAGTCCTACACAGATTTGAATGACATCACGAACTTCTATGATACTTTGAAGACAGTGAAGACAATATACGGGCTACAGTCATCAGGAACATCTCCAAAACTGAGTGTTGACAGTACTACAATGCTCTAGACAGAACACGTCAACAACATCCTCAATCAACAATCTCCTATCCTTGATGTGGCACTTGATAGACTTCCACAAGTTGAAATCAAAGCGCCTGGATCAGATGTTATACCAGAGAAGTCTAGTAGGAGACTCGCAAAATGTTATAAACGGAATGAACCCTTCCGTTTAGTGTTCGCTCAAGGCACAATAGCCCAGAAGTGATAGTAATACTATCTTCTGAAAGAGCAATAAATGAATTATCAATATATATTATTTGTATTACAAATGTAATCTGCTAGTTTATTTTTTAAATGTTTTTCTTTCTAATTTACCTCTAACGATGAGGAAGTGAAAAGGACGATGCGAAGCTAGCAGTCTTTGGAGAGATGCACATCTGAAGTAAGGCAAAGCTCTATACTCTGTAATCCATATTACACCCTTCAATCATAAACCAAAAAATTAGAATTGAAGTTAATTTCAATAACACCTAAGATATACAGGGTCTATGTTAAATAGCTAAGATAACTAGTGATTA
The DNA here is from genome assembly GCA_016617855.1 of Megalonaias nervosa. Classification (NCBI taxonomy): domain Eukaryota; kingdom Metazoa; phylum Mollusca; class Bivalvia; order Unionida; family Unionidae; genus Megalonaias; species Megalonaias nervosa. The sequence continues at coordinate 70,705 of JAECUM010008334.1, read as the reverse complement.
AAACCTGGGCAATTCTTTTTTTAAATCAAACTTGTGCAAAGTACGTAACTGGAGAGAGACACCTTTGTGCCTGGGTTTATTATTATTATTATTATTATTATTATTAATGTTGTTGTTTTAGCACTATTGTTCAGCACACGATAGGTTATGCATGGCGGTCAGTAGAACTGGTGCAGGAAGAAACCGGGTAAACCCCGAAAGAACCACCAACCCAAGTGAAGCTAATGGCAAACTTTCTCAGATACCCACGTTGGCAAACCCCGAAACTCGGACCCTCGCGGACAGAGGGGATGTGGCAGTGATCGGCAAAGGCGAGTGTTTTGGACCCTTAAGTCACTCGGGGGCTCCGTAGGTTTATCAGTAGGTGAAACCGAAGTTTCTGTTACCAAAGTAGTTTTGTTGCTTAATCTGCTATATATTTTGATAAGAGAAAGATCTTATACTATAGCGAATATACAAGACTTACAACCCATTCCCAACCTCAAACTCCAAGATCGTTCATTCCCACCTAAAAAACGAAGACTACAATAAAATATTTTGATCCCCGCCGTAGCAACACACTATAAAAGAAAACCCCCGGTGATCTATACCGTCCCGAGCACTTCCTGGTTTCTTTTGAATCTTTCACAAATGTTTTGCGCAAATTTTGCAATAGAATCTTTAATATCAATGTCAGAAACATTCTCAGGAGAAGAGCTTTCTTCTTCAAGTCATGTCACTTGGAAGTCGTACATGTAAAACTACTGTATGTTCTTATTTTCAGTGAACCGCAGCAATGCTAAATGATATGCAATGTAGTACGATTGATGAGCCAGTAATACAGCAGGCTCACCGCACTATAATTAGATTAAAATGTTTTTGTCATGCACGTGTTAAACTTTGTTTCTGAAATTTACTTCTTTGCCTAGTTTCGCTAGATATAAGTCAGGGAAGAGTGGACTTCTGCTTAGTATGGTCTTTATTCCATCTCTAGGTGTTCGGTTATCTGTTTGATAACAAACTGTTACTAAAACAACGGTACAGGTTATCACTTACGTTTGAAATGGGGTGGATGGAAAGGGGATATAAGCGACATGAGCTATTGACACAAGATATTATTCTGATAGAACCTCAAAGTTTAAGAAAATATATTTACATACGGAAGTGGAAACATTATTGTTAGACTTTGATTTATGTAACTTCCCTATTTCTTCTGTGATAGCTTTCTCTTTCTCTTCTCTGGAATTCTATTTCTGATCTTCCAGTATATCTCTTGTCCTTGTCGCCTCTTTCTTTTAAGGTAATTTTTCTCCAACTTCTACCTTGTGCTTTCTTTCATATTCCGCCATTAACCCGGCTATTTTTTAGGTTTGAACAGTTATGACTGTTTGAGATACAAGGAATTTTCTTCTCATGTGGTCTCGCATACCATTTACCTGAAATTAATAAATCGATTATCTATTCATCTATATATCAATGTAATAAGATATATTCACTTGCTAGACAAAGGAGAAAGACGTGAATGCTAATTACAAGTATAATTTATATTGTCTTTTTTTCTTTATAAAAGGACTTACGACATTTAGATAGGAACGAACATTCTATTGCTTCTTTGTTTCCCTTAAGATGCTAATAAAATCTATTACTTCCTGTTTCAAAACTGACAATTGAAATTTATTGAAACTTTTTGAGCGAATTAACGTAAGCAAATAAACATAATTATCACACCAGTAAAGCCATTGTAAATCAATAACATTCTCATATATATCTTTGTTTCTAAGGAAAGGTCTAAATTGTTCCACTATTACAAATGTAAGATTTTAAACGTTGGTTAAACCCGCGAGAGGATAACTAGCCCAAATTTATATATATTGTATTGTATAGAAAATTGCAAGATGTTTTATCTTAAAGCTTAAATATACTTTGCATTTTTCGGACTAAAAAAATTGACTGCAAGCCCAGGTTCTGAAAACCGTTGGTGTGTTTGGTTATATGAAAAATGTCTCAAAGAGATAATTTGAATAAACGTTCAACACCGTCATCGAAAACAGCTATGACCACATAGTATTATCATTCTCACACATAACATACCCTTACCCTTGCACTGATCCAATTACTTCTAGATGCAAAACATTATAAGATTTTCATGAAAATATACGCTTAAGTGACTAGTTACCAACGGTATTTGCAGCTGTTGCATGACGTCACCATAATTAGTTTGAATGTGTAATATATATGCAGCTTATGAGTACAGATATACTGGTACATAAAAACGCGCACATGGCAGCAGCATCCACTAACACTTTAAAAACTTAACACTTTTTATATTAATTTCATTTGGCGAGTATTAAGTGGTGTAGATGTGTTAGTACATGGTAAGATGTGCGTGGCGGCCTGTATATTTGGTGGAGGGAGAACAAGGAAAAACCCCGGGAAGAGACACCGACCCTCGAGAAGCTAATAACAAGCTTTCTCACAAGCACCAATTGCCTAACCGAGATTCAAATCCACGCTGACAGAGGTGAGATATCAGTGATCTGCAAAGGCGAGCGCCTCAGACCACTAGGCCACCCATGGACTGAGTTGAGATGTTGAGGAGAAGGGTTTTGTCTTTTCTGGCGTTGCAATATTACTCATAAACTTCATCCTCTCTCTCTCTCTCTCTCTCTCTCTCTCTCTCTCTCTCTCTCTCTCTCTCTCTCATTATTATTATTATTATAAAGATAACACATATGGTTATTCATATAGCTTGACCTTGATTTTTTCTTTAACCGGTATTTTATTTTATTCGCATCTAGTTCTGCAAGCCAGAAAATGTGTGTTGAACACAAAAAGACAATAAATTCTTCAACTCTAAGTATTTATGCAATGTCTTTTTATTTGTTACTCCGATATAGGGAATGAACCATTTTTGTACTTGTTCAAAGTATATTTTCAATCAATTGCTCAGTATCACACAAGCACTCACACAGGGATGATTTTTTTTTCTTCTGCAAAATACATTCAAAACACTGTTACTTCCAGAGATTGTTTATTTTTTTAAAAACAATATCTGCCTCTCATCTGAGCGATTCATTATTTTATAGCTAATACCAATCAAACATGTTTTCATGTGGAAATATCTGTCACTTATTTGGCAGACATGATTTATTGATTGATCTTGACTGCTGTCTGGTTGGCTCTTTTGTTTGCTTGTAAATTTGGCCGACAAGAAAGTGTATCTCGAACACGCTGACCCTTATGGAGAAAGACTAATAATATAAAAAACGTCCTTCCAGTAATCGGCTTACCCATTTTAGTAGCAATTTCACCCTGTGCAAAATCGAACCAATAATTATGATAATAACTAAGAATAACATTATTATTAGAATAAAAGTAGTTACATTTATTCCTCTATTAAAGCAACATCCACACTGCTTATTGTTCATATTTGTATTGCGACGAAAATCTATAGATAAAACCATACGTTATTCATTCTTCAGTAAGGACATTTTGTGAGCCTTGGTCTACTAATCGATTCACAATATAATCTTTAGAGTATCAAAACCCAGCACTCCTACGCCTGCACTGTACCTTCCATTGGCTACCTGTTCGATCATGAATCAAACAGAACATCTGTTTTCTATGCACCCTTTCTTTGACTGGCTCCAGTCCAAAATACCTGCTCTGATCTCACTCAAATGTTAACCTCGTATAGATATTTTCGCCCGTCTCCTGAAACGTATGCTTATCATTCCCAGTATCACAACCAAGTTCTTTTGTGCACCACGGCCCAGCTACGTGGAACGGATTGTCTCTTGAACCAAGAAACGGTAACACTGTGATCACATTCAAGAGTTCTCGTAAAGCTCACATATTCGAACTGCAAGAACAGTTTCAGAACTTATCAACGTTTCCTTATCCATAATTATTTTCATTGGTAAAACCAAGCGCACTTTCGACAAAGGTTACTTACATAACTGGACCACTGAATTGTTTCTTGTCACTGGACGAGTGCGTGGCAGTCATCGTGCCATCTATAAATTGGAAGACATGAACGGGGAAGTGTTTAAAGGAACTTTCTACTTGCCCGAGTTGCAACGAGTGACCGAAAAAGAAGATCAGGTGTACGACATCGAAAGCATTCTCGATCGAAGAACCCGTAAAGTGGGAAAACATCGTGTCAAAGAAGTCAAAATATGTTCAAAAGGTTATCCACCGAGTTTTGATTCTTGGATCGACGCTTCGCAAGTAATCGACTATAAAAGAAAGTAACCATCATGCCCTTCAACACAGCCGCAACAACAACAACAGTGAACACTCCTTCTCCAAGTTCTTCTCTGCAAGATCTACAAAAATAACCCCATGTGGGTGTGGTGTGGAGAACGTGCCCCTTAAACGTAAATCGTCTTTTTCTGCCAAATCTTTGCGGTGTATTGTGTCATCGGTGTTGCCATCGCCAATTTGAGTTTGCAACAAGGAGACAAACAATTGTGGACCATTTTATTGAGCAGTTGCATCGGTTGCCTTCTCCCCCAATCCTTCCCTGAAATACTGCAACGGTAATAACGGGAGCCTTGTGACCAACGCCAGTAACTTTCCCAACAGGCACCACTTAAACAACATCAACCACCATCTTTTGGACACTCTTCTGACATCGAGTGACCCCTCAGGCAACATAACTCTGGAATTCTAAATAACCAATTTTACTTAACGGTACCTAGTGACAGTTCCATGGATGTGTTTCCCCACAATACGTTGTGCTGTTTCACGGACAAATTACCTCAGGCCATCCAATTGGATCACAAAGCCTATTGGGAAGTGGCTTTGGTCGAAATCACTCATCCCACACAAATCAAAAACATCACTGAAAATCAAAACACTTTCGACGTCGAAATCTTGAACGACCAAGTGCAACAATTTCTATTTGACAGCGGGTTTTCAAGTATCAAAAAGCCAGGAAGCAATCCATCCTTCACCATCTATACTGTGAAAATTTCAGCAGGCTATTATTTTAACGGTCCATATTTGGTGGACGCGATTGCTTCCACGTTTGGGGAACTGTTTGGCAAAGCCCTAGACAGAGCCAATCGAAATATCACCATCAAGTACCATAAAGTAGCTCATCGCCTGCTAATGAAATTCAAGGATACCCAAACGTTGTTCATCAGTTTTAATCGTAGTTTGTTTGAAATTTTGAGTGGAGACACAAAAAAGGCTCCGAATTTCAACCCGAAGATCAACAGCAATACGGAGTTTTACAAGTATTTTCGATCTCCTGTAAAACTGAACGAAGGATTGAATTTGATCCTTGTGTATCCCGATGTGGTGGAGTACAACGTGGTGGGACACACATTCTCACAGTTACTGAGAGTCATTCCTTTCAAAGTGGATTGTACCACGACATGACGAGAAAGGTGGAAACACCAATTACGGTCACCGAGAATTTGTACATCCTCACTATTTGCCAGTCAGTAAGGCGTATTTCGACACTGTCAACATTGGTATAAAAGGGAAAGTCACAGTAAAACTCCATTTTCAGAAGAAGATTCTCTAACGACTTGTAAGTCATTTATCCTGTGTACCGAGGAGTCGCTTGACAACGAGGACATGGTTTAGGAGATATGTTGAAATTTGCGTTTCGTTCGGTGGCCCCCGTTTTGAAACCAATGGTGACACGAGGATTGCACGTCTTGAAAGATGCCGCGTTGACGCACAGAAAAGAATATCTCCAAAATGTCATCATCGACAAACAAAACCCCAAAGAAGCTTTCTTGAGAGCAGGCAAAAATGTCTTGCTTCAAACTGGAAAAGACATTTTGGGCCGACGAGAAACTCCTATAAATGCGCTGGACGCTGCTGAGCCAGGCATTTCTTCTTCCCTGACACCACAGCAAGTACAAAGTAGAAAGAGACGATGAAGACACCCCTCCAGTGGACTTCACACACACATACGGCCAGAAAGACTAAGAAAAGAAGAAGCATTAGAGAATTAGACATCTTCGATTATTAAAAACAGAGAATAAATGATGCACAAGAGTCTTGCGAATGTTCGGAACTGGATCTGTTTGCCATGCCGCCTAGCATGATGACGATGCAAGAATCTCAATGGGTTGAATTTCATCCCATCTCTTCTGTAAAGGACTCAGCTCCCATCGAATTTGAAATCAAAGGACAGCCCGAAGATTACATTGATTTGAATAGCATTTACTTGTACCTGAAAGTCAAAGTGATCGAAACGACAGACAATAGTAATAAAGAGGCCAACGATAAGGTTGCCTCCGTCAACAATTTCATGCATTCCTTGTTAAGCGGAGTAGATTTGTATTTGAATCACAAATTGGTCAGCAGCAGCATGGATACTTACCCTTACAGTGGGTGCCGAGAAAATCTATTGACGTACGGAAAAGAAGCCAAAGAGACCTATCTGGATGCTTGCGTGGTATGGAAACCTGACAGCCAACAAGTTCGTCGAAGTAGATGACACCAATGTAGGATTTAGTGCACGTCGAAGCAAAATCACACCACCCAACAATAGTTTAGAACTGATGGATCGTTTGCATTTAAACATGTGGTTGCAAGACAAGTATTTGCTGAACGAAGTGGATGTCCGCCTAAGACTGAATCGAAGCAGGACCGCTTTCCATTTGATGTGTGATGATATTAACAAATACAAAACCATCATTCAAGAAGCCCGACTCAAAGTGCGTCGCGTGTAAGTGTTACTTAAAGTGGGAAACGACATCATTCGCACTTTGAGCAAAACAACAGTCAAGTATCAGATACGACAAGTAGAAATGAAAACCTTCACCATTCCCGCTAACCAGCGATCCATGATCAAAGATCATCTGTTCCAAGGACAGTTACCCAAGCGTTTATTCATTGGCATCGTTCAACATAACCGACAAAAAAATCCTTTCAACTTTTATCACTTTAGCGCGTCCAAGATCGAAGTCAGTCGAGATGACAAGACCTTGTGTACCAGACCCTTAGAACCTGAATTTGACAAGAAGAATTACTTGAGGTCGTTCTTGTGTCTGTACGAAGCCACTGGACAGTTAGGGACCAACACTAGCCACGGCATTACGTACGACTATTATGCAGGAGGTTACACTTTGTTGACTTTTGCTTTCACTCCTGACCAGCGACGAGGGACATTTCCACCCAATAAAATCTGTCCAGCTGCGTGTGGAACTACAGTTTGCCAAACAACTTGACCAGACGGTGAACGTCATCTTCTTTGCAGAATTCGACAATACGATAGAAGTCAACAGTTTGAGAGAAATACTTCTAGACATTAGAAGCTATGGAGGACTCTTATCCCTCTTTGAATGATGGAGACTCTTTGGAAATGAAATGGGAGGATATCTTGGAATCAGAACCACCCACCAAATAAGACAAAGACGAACAAAATATGGTGATGTCGAGATGGCCAGAACAAGAACAATATTTAGTCTCCTGCTTTGCCAAACATCTAGCAGAAACAATTACAGGGTTGACCAAGAAACATTGCTATGGATGTTAAAACGATCATCCCAGTCAAATTCAACACGATAAATGTCTAATGATGAGTCAAAAAGAAAAATTGTTCGAGTATCTGGATGACGCTTGGGGTCTCATCTCGGAAGAAGCAGTGTTGCATCATAGGTATAAAGACATGTTTGATCATTCTTCCCCTCCAATGACTGCACTAGAGATCCATAACATCGAATCTCTCTTTGCACAGAGTACGGAGACGAAGCCAAAAACCGTTTACTTGACAGAGATTTTCAAACAAAAAGTCAGAATTGAATTGATGACTTATCATTACCTGTGAAGAAAATGGATACCTGGGAAATTTATTACCTTTTGAAAACCAGTTCGTACACCACTTCTTGAAATCCTGTCGTGTGTGCTAAAGAATAACATCCTCATCGTAAACCTGAAGACCATCACGCTTATGTCATGAACACCGACGACAGTCATCTCCCAGGAACCCACTGGGTAGCCGTCTGCTTTCCTCACGATACCTGTGTCGAGTATTTTGATTCGTATGGATTGTCGCCTTTGGAAGACTACATCATCGACTTTATGAGAAGAAGTGCCCAGACGACACGATTCAATAATGTGAAATTACAAGGCACAGATTCCATGGTGTGTGGACAATATTGTGTGTATTTTCTTCATCAACGCAATCTTGGATAACCCTTAGAACATTTAGTGACTTATTTTGATCGTGACTCTTCTGGAAACAATCATAAGGTAGATAGATGGTTTTGTGACCATTAGGGATATCTTGTCTTTAGCTAGGAAACGTAGTGAACATCAATGGCCAAATGACCTCCATTAGTGGAAGTCTAAATTGAGAGAGAGAGATTCACATAGCATCCAATTGAGCAGGATGAATAAACCTTGATTGTAACTGTGTTAACATTTTTAATTTTTTTATACGTCTTTATATACACAATATGTTTTGATACGGAAATCATTGTGATATATCTGACATTTTTTCTTACTTTGCATCCAGTGATAGATTAAGATTGTAAAGATAAGAAAGCAATTTAAAAAAATTTTGTTCAAATTTTTATCTTACGAAATCATGAGCGTAACTAAGTTTCTGCTCATAAGAACATAAGGGGGTGATATTTTAATCTTAGAAGCCGACATAAACGTTTGATTAAATTATTTGTAAAAGATATAAATTTATTTTGTCATATCGATTTTATCATACTGAGTGGGTGAGTGATCGGCTGAGTTTTCGAAATAATACATCATTTTCTTTCCAATTAGATGAATCTATCGGCAAAAAAAGGAATAGAACCAGATTAGAATACGAACACTTCTGAGATAAAACGGTGAAACTCAAGGATACTATTAAAAAGGGCGATGCATTACTGTCTGTGCAATAAATCAAAAATGTGTGTGTTGTTGTTGTTATATGGTTTAACGCCATTTTTCAGCAAAGATAGGTTAGTATTAATGGTGGAGGAAGAACCCGGGAAAACCCCGGAGAGAACCATTGACCACGAGAAGCTACCGACAAGCTTTCTCACATATCCACATTGGCCGAGCCCGAGACTCGAACCCACGCAGACTTAGTTGAGATGGCAGTGATCCGTAACGGCGAGCACTTTAGGCCACTAGGCCACTCGGAGCCCCTAAACATGTGTTTGTATTTGTAAATATATATATATATATATATATATATATATATATATATATATATATATATATATATATATATATATATATATATATATATATATATATATATATCTGTATATATATATAACACCATATATATATATATATATATATATATATATATGTATGTATGTATTTACAGTTGATCAAAGTCATTGTTATGCTTTTATTAACATTGTTACCGACCATAAAATTATTTCTTTCCTCTAAATGTTAGTCCGTTTTCAAGACTGTACATTTTACCAAATTCATTCATTGGTCCATAGACATCGCATGACACTGGCGAAAATCTGCTACACACACACACACACACACACACACACACACACACACACACACACACACACACACACACACACACACACACACACACACACACACACACACACACACACACACACACACACACACTGCGGTAAAACTGATATACTGACAGTCACAGTGGTGCGCGGACCTAGAGTGTTTCGTGGCGACGATTTTCCAGGCGGTAAATATACTCATGTCTACCATTACGAAGAACTCTTCGATGAAATTACCAATATCAGCGGATTCCTCGGTTACAGATACTACTGTGAGAAATGCAACTAAGGGTATGCCAATCGGGGGCAACACACTCATTCCGGACAGAAATGTTGAGGTTGTTTAGCATCTAAATCCTGTCTTTCCAAAGGAGAATAACCAATTCATTGCTATGTTTGCCAGCGAACATTTGTCAGCCCTTCGTGTTACCAACAACATCTCATGGCACAAGGTTCGCATCAGAAAAGTGCCTTCCAACTCCTGAGATTGTTCTCTATTTGTGGACAACTCATATGCGTTAACATTGCCAAAACGCACGTTTGTCGAGAGAGGAAACGATGTCATATTTGTCACCAAATTGTGGACTTAAAACATGCCGTGGTGCCGCATTTTCCTGTCACCCACTATTAAGACCCGACAATATGCGCACCGATAAAACGACAAGCTTTCTACGCTTGGTAGCACTCTTAAGCTTCGGACCTCTTCTATTTTCTGAAGAAATATTACAATATTTTAGCTCCGACGTGGACATTTTATGGCATTGTTGTGGAAAATTTCGAGAATTGTTCGTGGAGCGCGGAGGGATTGATCTTTTGATGGAAGCCTCTATCATCGTCAAAACGTACTCCTTAGCGTAACTCAACCGATTCATGCTCGAGAACACTCTAGCGGCCATACGCCCACAAACTACGGAGTCCATCAGAAGTAAATATTCAGCCGAAGCTATGTGTTGGTTACATTACTTGTGCGAAAAGGAAGAGAAATGGATCCAACATGCCCGAAACGGAGGAGGGGTAAAGACCATTGGAAAATATTTTGTTGATGGTTTGGATTTAGAAGACATCAGGATCGTCTATGAATTTAATGGATGCTTTTTACAGTGATATCCGACCTGTTACCCTCAACGGGCATGCGAAACGAATTGATACAGTGTACCATGGAAGAATTCTACGATAATACTTACCAGCGACGCCTGAGCTTAGAGCAAGAAGAATACTGAGTCATTGCAATATGGGAACACAAGTACGACCGTCGTTTGAAAACCGATCCCCAGTTTAGACGCATCATGGAAAGTTACAACATTTTGGACACCTCTACACCTTTGGACCCACGCGACACAGTTTGTTTGTTTGCAGGACGAACGAATGCCATATGCTTACTATACCAAGCGGACGAGGAGAAAGGAGAAGATATTAAATACCTGGACGTGTGTTAGCTGTATCCTTGGGTATGCAAATATTGTCATTTTTCAGCAGGACACAAACGAATACTGACGGAACAATATCGAAGTGAAGAAAACAAATCGTCACTACTAAGGCTTGATCAAATGCAAAGCCTTGCCTCCCACTGACTTGTACCGTTCCGTTTTACTGTAGCATTGCCAAGGAAAACTGATGTTTCCTTTGTATCATACCTGTGTCGAAACCTGTAACCACGACCAACCTTGTTATCGTACCCAGGTAGAACGCGCTTCAACCGGAACGTGGGGCAGCGTGGACTTGTTTCTTGTTATGGAACTGGAATACCAGGTATTAGAAGAGTACGAAATTTACCGCTTCCCTAAAACAGAAAGTACGACAACACCCAAAAAGGAATTTTCGCAGGCTACGTCGATGCTTTTTGAGACTCAAACAAGAATCCAGCTCCTATATTTCCTGGTACCAGACATCCGAAAACGAAGTCATATTCAAAGAGGAGTACATTTACAAGGAATGCATCATTGTAGACTCTGTCGATAAAGCGAAGAAAGATGTTCGTTTGCAAGATCATGATAAACTGTTTTGGGGAAAAATAGCACAACGACTTTGTTTACCCAAGACGGAGTACTTGGTAGAGCCCTGTCGTTACTACGACATTATTTATCACAAGATAAAATATCTGAAACACGTGGACGTTGTTCGCCAAGATCTGATCCTAGTGAATTACGAGGAAACCAGAGTTTGTAGAGGTCGACAAACTTGGAAATGTCATCATTGTTGCCATCGTAACCTCCCATTTCCCGTTCAAGGGAAAGTGACCCAGTCATCTGGGAGGACCTACACCCGAAGAATTAGACAGAGCTGGATTCTTCTACTTTGGGGAAAGAGATAAAGTTAGTGTTTCAGTTGCGTTGGGTCACTTTACGAGTGGGAGCAGAAAGACTTGGCTTACCTGGAACATGCTCATTGGTCTCTTCTCTGTCATTACCTTCCTTTTGTGGGACCCAAGTAATATAAGTGTCCACGCAACTTTTGCATACAATGTTGTTTAAGAAACCAGATTGGTTTGGAGTCAAAAGTTGGACAACACTATTTACTCATTGAACTCAAGTATTTAAGCCAAATTTGAAAGTAATATTCAAGGAGAGCTGCAAGGGAAGATCTGCAATGAAGTTTGGATAGGACTTGCAAGAGTCAAATCTCAATTTGTGACAGATGAACTTTTGTGTCAAGAAATTCGCAAGATGAAAGTGAAGAAAGTGAACCAAGGCTATAAGTTTCTCTTTATCACGACTTTGCTCCTCATAGTATTGATCTTTAAATGGTTGACAATAGAAGACTTCTTTGCCATTCTTGAAAGTTACCCTCATCGACAGCTACAAGAGTTCAACTTTGCTACAAGAATGTGAACAACTAAGGACATTCACAATTTGCCTGACGTCGGTATAAAAGCTTACCACAATGTCACGACCTTTATCAGTAGTGATACAACAGAATTCGTGGAATGAAGTGAATGACAATGTTCAGACCTTGGAGGATTAGCAAAACATTTCCCAACATTTGTTTCCATTGAATTTTGGACGCTATGGGGTGAGCTTGTTAGGGACTTCGTTTTCGGATTTCGTTTATAAGAAGACTCCTTGTGTAATATATATGAACAGTACCTACAAAGACATTGTTGCTCGTTTAAATGTGCACGATACACTCATTCTGTTAAAAGTATTGCTTTTCCATATCGATACTTCTCAACCTATGCGTGAAGAAAAGATTCGTAAAGCTTTATCGAATTTTTATGCTTACGAAGATGTGTTTCTAGCTTGTGACTTACACCCCAACTGGAAAGATGTACGTGACTGGAAATGTGATGGCTTCGATCATTCGCCAAAAGAAGTGGCTGACCATGCCAAAGATATTTGTAATCGATGAAAAAATGGACTATAACATCAAGTGAAAAATGTGAGATTTAAACCCGTGTTAGCCACAGAAACAAAAGAACCCGACACAGAAGAAAACTAAGTTTAGGACAGCAGTACCATCGTCGACATCGACACGAATGAAAAGCCTGGGAGAAAAAATATTAGAGTCTGTCAATAGGATAGAGACTCAAAGAACATTACAGAGTGTCCCTAAACATTATAGGACACCACATATTCATCGACAATGTTGTACAGTAAATTGTTTGCATTGCACTTTGATCCTTTTGCTTTGCATTTTAGCCATGTATTTAACCATTTGGCTCTATCATGTCAAGTTTTAACTTTGAATGCTGAATAAGCATGTGCTGAAAGTATAAAATCACTTGTCTAGTCTAGGTTATTTTCATAATTCAAACCACCTGTACTTTGGCTACATCTTCCTCATCTTTTTCCCCTGCTTTCAAAGTCATTGACAAAATGTTAGATCGTCCAGGTTGGGAGGCATCTGTTTCACAACCGGTGCCAAGACGGAGGGCCAGTCATTTACACGTCCTCGTCGGCTTAACAAACTATAAAACCTCTTGTCTGTCTCACAAATCGTCAACATGACTTCCTTTCAATCTCATCTTCCAGCCAAAATTATTCGTGCCCTGTGCAACATCAGTTGCGAAAACAAACCCGTGTGTTAGAAGCCAGTCCTAAAGAAGTTTAACGAAATCCTTCCTTGAAATATTTCAGTAGCAACGGGAGCCTTCCGGACAATATCAGTCACCCCCAAAACAATAGCATCAGTCCTCTATTGGAAACTCCTTTGACCTCGAGTGACTCCTCGGAAAGCTGAATCCTCGAATAAAGAATAACTAATTTTACCCAGTGACAGTTCTACAGATGTGTTTTCCAACAATAAGTTGTGCTGTTCCATGGTCAGATTACCTCCGGCCATCCAGCTGGATCATTAAGCACATTGGGAAGTCGCTTTAATAGAAATAATTCATTCCACGCAAGTCTAAAATGTAAGTGGAAATCAAACGAGGTTTACTTTCGAAAACCTAACGAACAAGTGCAACAACACTTGGATGCAAAAAGACCCTTGTCTTTACGAGTCCAACAGACAAGCCCAGCTAATCCTCAATTTAACATCCATACCGTGAAAATTCCTGCAACTATTATTTTAGCTCTCAATATCTGAACAAAACTAAACACAGTGTAATGGTCGAGTGCCATAAAATATATCTCCGTACGCATATGACGTTTTCGAACGTCAAAACCTTGTCCATCACTTTTTCTCCCACTTTGTTTGATATTTTGGGTGGACACAAGAAAATGGCTCCGAATTCCATAGACGTCAACAACAACGATCGATCTTATAAGTATTTTCATTACCCCGTGGAAATGAACGAAGGATTGAGTTTGATCTTTGTGTACTCCGATGGAATATAGAACAACGTGGTGGGCAAAAAGTAGCATCGTTACTCAGAGTCATTCCTTTCAAAGTTGATTCTGCTGTCTCTGCTTGCGATGAGTGTGGAAACACCTATCATATTCACCGTGAATGTGTACATCCTCATTATTTGATTGCCAGTAAGTTGTATTTTGACAGCGTCAACATTGGTATAAAAGGAGATCAGGGGCAACATATTCCATTCTCGAAAGGAAAAGTCACATTGAAACAACATTTGTGAGAAGTATTATCTAATAACTTGTAAGTCATGCATCATGTATACCGAGAAGTCGCTGGACAGTGAAGACATGGTTTAGGAGATATGCTCAAATCTGCGTTTTGTTCGGTGGCCTCGGTCTTAAAAGTGATGGTGACGAGATGATTGCACACTTTCAAATATGCCGCTTTTACGCAAGGAAAATAATTTCTCTTAATGTCATCATTGAGAAACAAAATCCCAAAGAAGCCTTCTTGCGAGCAGGTAAAACTGTCTCACTTCAAACTGGAAAAGACCTTTGGGCTCCCCGAGAGACTCCAATAAATGCGCTGCACGCTGCTGACCAAGGCATTCCTTACTTGTTCAAGGCAGAACGGGACGCCGACGCCCCTCCAGAGTTCAAACATAACGTTTGCTAGGTAAACTGAGAAAAGAATACTAGCCAGAGATTTAGACGTCTTTGATTACCAAAGAAAACTGATACGCCGATATTCTTGCGAATGTTCCAAGTCGGAACAGGATGTGTATGCGTACCACCCACCACGATCACAATGCAAAATTCCCAATGGGTAGAAGTTCATCCCGTCTCGTTTTTGACGACTTCAGCCCCCATCGAATTTGACATTAAAGGACAGATCAAAAATTACATCCATCTGAATAGCAGTTACTTGTACCTGAAAGTCAAAGTTCTTAAAACGGACAACACCGCTCCAGTTTCCGATGCCAGAATACCTCCCGTCAACAATTTCGTGCATGCTTTGCTCAGTGAAGTGGATTTGAACTTGAATAACAAACTGTCACCAGCAGCATAGATACATACTCTTACCAAGCGTACCTAGAAAATCTCTTGACGTCCGGAGAAGAAACCAAGAGCACCCATCTGGATGCTTGCGCGGTATGGAAACCTGACACGTCGGAGAATTTCGACGACACAGCTGTGACAGAAGCTGACAATCTTCACAACGTGGGATTTAATCACCGTCGAAAGAAAATCCTACAAGGGCTTATTTCCTACAAGGGCGTATTTTAGAACTGATGAATCGTTTGCATTTGGACATGTGGTTGCAAAACAAGTATTTCTTAAACGGAGTGGATATTGGGTTGAAACTGAATCGAGGCAGCACCGTTTTCCATTTTATGGCCAATGCGAATGAATACAAAACCATCAACCAAGAAGCCCGACTCTACGTATTACCTAAAGTAGGAAACGACATCAGTCACAGTTTGAGCTGAGCATCCTCCAAGTATCCGATAGGACGAGTGGAAGCGAAAACCTTCACCATGGCATTGCCACTGGACTCCGATCCCAGATAGAAGATCATCTTTTGCCAGGGACAGTAACTCAAATGTTTAAACATTGGCATCATCAGCAAATGGCATAACTCAAAACTCTTTATTTGAGTTTAATCACTAAAACATGTCCAAGACAGTCGAGATAGCCAGACCTTGTGTTCCAGACCCTTCGAAAATAACTTTGAGAAGAAAATTACTTTAGATCACACTTGTCCCTGTATGAAGCTACGGGGCAGTTAGGTACAAAAAGTAGCCATAACACTTAGATTGTGCAGGAGATTACGCTTTGTGTGCTTTTGATTTCAGTCTAGACGAAGACAGAGACCAGGAACATTTCCAACCTATAAAATTATGCCAACTTCGTGTCGAACTTCAGCTTCCGGAACCTCTACCCAGGACGGTTAACGTCTTCTTGTATGCAGAATTTGATAATACTCTGGAAATCAACAGAATGAGAGGAGTAATTCTAGACTATCAGAAGATATGGAAGAATACCTATTCTGTTTGAACCATGGAGCCTCTTTGGATACGGGGGCCGAGGATGTAATTGAGCCAGAACAAGAAAATGAAAAACACAAAGAGACAGACATGTTGCCGAGATGGCCAGAACAAGAAAAATGTTTAATCAGGAGCTATGCTAAGAACCTAACAGAAAAAAAAAACTTATAGCTCTCATGATTGATGAGTATTCATGTGCAGGATATTTAAGAAATGAATAATTGAAAGAGTGGAATACGAGCCCAGAAGAGAGGTCTGAAAATTGTCAGCAGCACGTTTGGGTTCTTCTAATAGCAGAGATCGTGTTGAACAAGTGGTATAAACGTTTGTATGGCCATTCCTTCCCTCTGTTGACTTCTTCGGAGATCCAACGCATCAATACTCTCTTACAAGGGAGTAAGAAGTATGTGTGTAGAATGAATGACATTTCAGATATTTTCAAGGAAAAAATCATATGTGAATTGTTGGCTAAGCTTTTCTTGAGCGAAGATCTTACCGGACGTTTTGAAAGAAAACATGTTATACTTACTGGGATAAAATGGTATATACATTAGTGTAATCATTTCCTCCTTCCATTGACTTCTTCGGTGGCCTAGTGGTTAGAGCGTCATCCTTGGATGCGAGAGGACGTGGGTTTCAACCCCGGCCGAGTCATACCAAAAACTTATAAAATGGTACTAATAGCTGTCTCGAAAGGCCCTCAGCAATAAGAGGTTAGTGTTAGCACTGGTCGGCCTGGTGTCGGAATAATGTGACTGGGTGGGACATTATGCTACATGTCTGCGGCATGATGCCCCACTGATAGACATCACTGTAAACCAACACACTGCAGCCATCGTAGCAATATGACTGAAAATTGTTAAAGCTAAGTTAAAAATCCAAATCACACACACACACACACACACACACACACACACACACACACACACACACACACACACACACACACACACACACACACACACACACACACACACACACACACACACACACACACACACACACACACACACACACACACACACACTTCTTCGGAGATCAAAAGCATCGATGGGAGGTAGATCACAGTGTGATCTATTTCGATTCTTGTAGATTCCTCCTTTGGAAGAAGACATCATTAACATTTTGAGAAGAAAAACCATATCGACTTGATTCAATAATGTGATATTGCCAGGAACTGATTCCGAGGTGTGTGAACAATACTGTGTGTATTTTCTTCATCAACGCAGTCTTGTGCATCCCTCAGAACATTAAGTGATTTATTTTGATAGAGAGTATGGCAGAAAAGATGATGAAATAGAAAGATGCTTTTCTGAACATTATGGTTATATTTTGTCTTTAGCTAGGAGGCGTATTGTGCATCGATGGCCAAAATACCTAGATCAGTGGAAGTCAAGTTTGACTCCACAACCTTGTAAATTTGTTAACGTTTGAAAATTGTTGACTTGTTGCTTTGTATTATTTGTGTTTGAAACGTTTGTGAGATGATGTCAACTTTTGAAAACATGGTGTATATTGTTTTTTTATTGACTTTGAATGATTATATGCTCTTTCACATCTCTGTATCCCTCTTGGTCGTGTTTTCCTTAATGTACGCATGACGAAAGATCGCGTCAGTGCCTCAGACATATAAAGTGGAGAGTTTGCCAATCTGTACATCCATCGTTGACTCTTCAACATGACTTCCAAGCTAGCTAAATTGAACGAGGCCTATGTGCTTTTGCAAAGTGCCAGGCAGAACCTGATCAAAATTTCTGAATAACTGGAGAACTTGAAGATGTTGAAAATAAAAGAAGACCTGATAGACGAAGTCTCGTCAGAGAAATTGTTGAGTAGGAACAAGATGATTGGACAAAGGTATAGGCTGCAAGAAAGGAGAGAGGAAGAAGAACAGCAGTAGAGACAGCAGCATTAAAAGTGAGGTTTTATAGACTGTCGAATGGACACAAAGAATGTATCCTCTCCTTCCGAAGACGTAGGCTTTACGCTGTTGGAGAGCTTGCAGTTAGACGGGGACGTCCTCCTGAACGTTAACAGAAACAAAACCGCACTTTTCAGGGCCACCCATATATCTAGAAAAGTGAGAGACTGATCAATTTACAGAAAGAAAAATATGTATGCATGTGGTTGTATGTTGTTGTTTGCGAATGTTTTGTTCCCAACAAATCCCTTTTCCACTTATAAGAGGGGTGTGTGTGTGTGTGTGTGTGTGTGTGTGTGTGTGTGTGTGTGTGTGTGTGTGTGTGTGTACCTATAACTGTATTCTCAACAAAATATTTACCTCCACTTACATTCTAAGCTATCAAGAGGTGTTTTAAATGGTTGAGTGTGGGGTGTTTTAAATGGTCGAATGTGGGGTTTTAGATGGTATTGTTGTGGGGTGTTGGACGGTATTGTTGTGAGGTGTTGGAGGGTTTGTTGTTGAGTGTTGTATGTTATTGTTCTGAGGTGCTTGATGGTATTGTTGTGGGGTGTTGGATGGTATTGTTGTGGTGTGTAGGAGGGCATAAATGGTGGTGATAGTATTTTTGCTGAGATTTGATATTATTTCTTTAACTAAAATGTCTTAAAAGTACCACACGGAGCTTTGAATAGTTTGTTGTTTGTGTGTTTGTGTGTGTGTGTGTGTGTGTGTGTGTGTGTGTGTGTGTGTGTGTGTGTGTGTGTGTGTGTGTGTGTGTGTGTGTGTGTGTGTGTGTGTGCATTTTGAGTTGTCAGTATATATGTTTGTTGGTAGGTTAATGTTTGTTTATTTGTCCCCATAAATCCTTTTGCGCCATATACCTTTCAACCCCAATAAATCCAGTTGAAGCCAGAAATAGATACTAAGATATTCCATAGGATTTTCCTCCAAATTGAGGCTATAAATAAAGACTAGGATTTTTCCACAGGATTTTCCTACAAGCTGAGGTTATAAATAGAAGCTGTCTTTTCCATAGTATTTTCCTTCAATTTGAGGCTATGAATAAATGCTGGGGGTTTTCCATGGGATTTTCCTACAAGTTTAGACTTTAAGTATATAATCACTTGCCTAGAAACAATATAATCTTCTACTTCTAATCTTGTTTGTATGCTTGTGTATATTTATTTATCCCCATAAACACTTTTGTCCCCATAAACTCTTCTGTTCCCATAAATCTAATCTGTCCCCCAAGTGTCATTCCCATGTTAAATTTCCCTTATACCCCAAGTGACATTCCCATGCTAAATTCCCCTCGTTTATTAAGAAAGCACGGAAATATGAGATGTCTCTCAAACCTGGATAGGCGTGCTTTACTTTTAGGCGGTTAGATAAATTTATTTCTAACTGGCTAAGTTGAATAAGGAGTGTATGTTCAACGTTTTAAGTATTTTCCTTCGCGATATTAGTCAGTCTAAGTTTCTTCAGGAACGAAAGAAGTGGACTCCGAGATTAGTAGAAATCACTATCTCGTTAACATTTTCCAAGGGGCGGGTGTCTGGAAGTAGAGGGAGTCGGAACTTAAAGGAACAAAGAGATTCTGCTACTTAGCAAAGAGCGAACGTCAATAAGGCACAATAGCTCTATAAATACAGTGGGCAAAGAGAGCAAACAACCAAGTTACGGTTGATGAACCAAAAGAGGTTGGAGAGAGAGAGAGACAGAGACGGAGACAGAGAGACAGAGACAGAGCGATAAGGAAAAGGCATACGGCAACTTTTACCTGTCACCAATGTATAATTTGGAGGGATCGGCAAGCAGAGAGTTATGCAGACAAGCTGGGCAGTTGAGATCGATCGTTTACTCGATTCTTGATGTAATTTGTTTTATCGGTATAAACAGAATGTCTACTTGCATTTCTTATACATTTGGTAATTTTATGTTTCTTTCAGATGTCATGTTCAACTGCATGTTGTTTATTTAATTGATTACTTTGTTATATTCTACATACGGAGGCTCGTCTTGTTCTATTCTATATCTCTGCTCAGATCTCTGTTTATTCCATTTATTATTTTCATATTTCATTTTATTATTTACTCCATCCGAGCAATAAGACCATGGTCGATCATCCTCAAGATATGCATAATAACCAAACCTCCACTGACGTAACATATACTAACTGTTCAACTTTTGATCCAAGATGATTCTTGTACCAGTCTATATGACTTTAATTATACACTTTCTCTATACATATCACTAATTAATCACATACAAAGCTGTTTTATGTATTAAAATGTTGTGCAACAGGATCATCTTTTTTTTTTTTTTTTTCTAGTTCTGATTTTTGAAAGCCTTAATGTATTCTTTGGTATTTTTTAGACGTCTTGCAGAAAACAGTAAATAAGATACTGATTGTCAGTCCATAAGGTCTTGGATTTTGTGTTCTTTTCTCGTCGTCCCGTTGCAATCTTTTGGATTTCATCACATATTTAAATAATGAATAGCCCTTCCCACAAGGCATACAATAAAACGTGTCTTTTTGGCGAAATTGTAGATTGTTTTTTCTTGTGGATGCTGTCTAGCTTAAATATAGAATGGTTCTTTGGGAAGATCTGCTTTAGTCGATATGTTGGATAGATAGTTTTCATGTGCTTCTTTAATAGTTAATGTATATTTGGTAGTCCTTTGGAGATTGTTACAAGCAAGTTTCACGATAAGCTTACTCTTCAAAAGGTCAATCACACCCAGTGTATCAACCCTTAATAAGTGCCAAGGATTAGCGGTTTTACAAATGACGTATGCGTTTTCTATACCCTTCATGCTAAGAGCATTTTCGTTTTATTTGTGTTCAGAGTTTGTAGGGCATTGTCAGTTTCATAGCTTCCGAACGACTTGATTAAAATGGAGATACATATGATTTTCGGTGACTTTGACGTACGTCTTTATTTTCATGTATCTCTTATCAAGGAATGACACAGCGTCGAAGAATTCTATTTTTTGCAAAAGATTCGTGTCATTATTTGAATCATGTGTGTTTTGAATTAGCTAGCATGTATAAGTCATTGAGATCATCAAGTCCATAGGACGAAATACGCTCAATATCCTGAACAAATCACCAGTATGCTTTTGCATATGCACATGAAAATTGCTGGGAATGAGGCACGGTCAAACTCCATTGACGTTTTGAAGCATTTCACATTGTTTGCAAGATATAAACGTTCCAAACATTTTCTTACCATCAAGATATCTAAGCCAGTAACTGTAACACAGACTCCAAGCTTCTTTTTATGCATATAGGAGAAAACAAAATGTGTTATGTGAGTGTGACGACATCAGTAACACATTTCCGATAATGTTACCTATACTGAGATAAACATGGGAATTATTTTACAAAACATTACAAAACTTTATTAAAATGACCCCATTATAGTTTTAATTAATGTGTTTCCCCTCAAACAGGATATTACCCTTGATAAAATTAGAGCTTGATGTCAGACTTTCTAGATCGGTTATAGTTTCAAGTTGAGTCCTTTCCTTTTGGTTTTGGAATGTTCTGTTGGTATTTTTTTTCTAGAAGAAAAAACAATTACCTTTGTAATAAATCTAAGTGCAATTTCTCTTGATCACCGTGTTATGATGGTAAATAGGTAATTGTTATGTACACAATGAAAACTGCTATTACAATGCAACCAACAAGTGGTTTATTTTATTGAAAAAATATTTTTGTGTCTTTTAAGAACCATTTGAATAAAATGTGGTAAATCGTATAATGAATAACGTGTACCAGCATACAACAGCATTGGTAGACCTGACAGTAGGAATTGCAGACCCTGCTTGAAGCACATCATCAATATCATACTCGTTCTTTTCTGCATAATCCTCACCCACTTTGCCTCCTCTTTTATTCTTTTCAGTTTATTGTCTTATTAATTCGGATTGTTTCCCAGCATTTGGAATGGGCACTCTGTTAATTCTATATACATTACAGGGTTTAAAATCAGTTAAATGAGTCAGTAAATTTCCGTAAGTTGTTTATCAGACAATGCTATCCATGCTCATATGCTTACCATTCAGTAATATGAAGTCATTGCTGTTGTTCTTGTGCTTGTTTTGGACATGGCACCATTGTTCAGCAAAAATTTAGGCTATATAAGGAGACAAGTATAACTGGGGTTGGATGAATAAAGAAAAAACCCGGGAAGCTACTTACAAGCTTTTTCACAAACCCATTATGGCCGAGCCCAACACTCGAACCCACGCGAAGAGAAGTGAGATGGAAGTGATCGGTAATGGCGAGCGCTTTAGATCACTCCGTCGCCCGAGGCCGCTAACAAGAAGTTAATATCACCACTAACAGCATAGTCCAATTTAACATTTGCATCTGATCTGTATTCTTCAATTTGGGTTTACTGCCTTTAACTGAATTGTAATCTTGCTCTCCTAAAATAAATGGCTTATTTTACATGTTTTTCACATTGTCTAGACTGATAATGTAGAAACAAACCGTGTCTCAGATGTTCTGTGTATTTTTAAAATGCAGATTATGAACTAAAGCTTTGATGTAAGTCAACTTTTGTCTTGCGAAACAAAGAATATGCATTGATGTGTCGTACAAATCATTTCATCAGTTGGCATTATTCTCCAGTATTCAACAGTGACTGATGTCTCGGTATACATAGATTCTAAGCATCTAGCACAGCAGTAAATGTTGACAAGACTGACCTTGGTATTGTGCTTAATATCTGTCTGGTTAATTAGCGCTCACGTATTTCGGGGATTCGGGGTCCTTGACGGTGGAAAACTAAAAATGCTGCATCTCTAATTAAATTGTTTCACACACACACACACACACACACACACACACACACACATATATACACACACACACACACACACACACACACACACACACACACACATATATATATATATATATATATATATATATATATATATATATATATATATATATATATATATATATATATATATATATATATATATATATATATATATATATATATATATATATACAAAATTGTAATAAAAAGAAAGTGCAACCAACAATTTCTGTGAAATCAACAAGCAATTTATTTCTCGAATTACAAAAGTGAAAATTCAACTGACATTTATAGTATTGTGAATTAAATAACAAATAATCATAAATCTACTATCACAAGTCCAAAAATATAGAATGTTCTGAATAAATTATAATATAATATTCTTGAATGTCCTTATGTAACGCAATGATGCAATCCAAAATATCTATAAATGAGTTCACAATAATCCATATTTGTGTATAAATAGTGAATGAGGACTTTAATAATTCCTATTAATATTTTCAATAAAGAATTATATATGATGTCCACAACACAGTTGCAAACTCTGATCATGGATTCCGACAGACTGATATAGAAAAGGAATTAATTATTTGCTTATAAAATGCATATTTATACACATTTTCACTGAAATAGATGTGAACCGTTCCAAGGGGACATGCCAATCCAGTTGTAAACAAGACTGATCCAAGAATGTTTGAAACTCAAATGCTATGTAAACATTCTATTTGTAACTTACAATCATGGACAAATGTTAAGTACTCAATTAAATATACATAACAATAAATATATTTATATACTGATATGACTCTAAAGGGTATGTTTTTGTCTATTAATTACCTGCAGGAAATTCCACAACCAGTTCTTATGTTACGACCCTATGGTCTTACACTAAGGAATAAAAAAGAGTTTAAAATACGTTTTGCAAAATTGAAAATATAATTTATTTCCCTAAATCACCAATTGAA
This sequence comes from Megalonaias nervosa, assembly GCA_016617855.1. Taxonomy (NCBI): domain Eukaryota; kingdom Metazoa; phylum Mollusca; class Bivalvia; order Unionida; family Unionidae; genus Megalonaias; species Megalonaias nervosa. The sequence continues at coordinate 46,775 of JAECUM010008334.1, read as the reverse complement.
AAATTTTAAATAACTTAAACTATGGTGAATGAAATCTTATATAGTTCTAAATGTTTTATAATGACCAAAAGTATCGATTAATCAAATTGAGTTTTGGTGGTGTTCCGAAAGATGTTCATTATTGTATTGATGTGCAAATAGTATTGACGAATCACAATATAATCCCAAAATGTCTTTAAATGAATTCACAGTAATTCTAACACAGCTATAAATCTAAATAATTCCAGTGAATAATTGAATTAAATAAACGAATCACCTCAAGCAAACACAACGGAATGTCTTCCAAGACTGATATCAATACTAGGAATATCTAATTATCCGTCATTTATCCCTTAGATAGATAACCAAGACGTATTACAGAAAGAGTCGCATATTCATTCTAGCCAATCAGAAATTAGGTCAGCCTGGCCTTTCAAGAACTCATGTCCTGAAGTCAATTCACATTAACATGTTTACCTCTGAGTCAGTAAAAATACAACTCAGCCTTGAAACTATGAATGAATTTACGCACTATGATTAGAAGAATGACCTAATTTTTAAATTTAAAACCCTCCCACTTAAAATATTATTAACTAAATGATCCTTACAAACTATAATCATGATAATAATACACACAATATAGATATATACAAGTGTTGCCATCCACTATTCTGGTTCAGTTGGTTTAACCAAACTCTCGTCAGTACTGTGATACGTATCTGTTTATACATTTAAAGTGTTATTGTCAACACCGTTTAATGGGCAGTATGTGAAAGATTGAGCTTAATTAATTAAAGTATTAGTGTTCATCGCAGTGTTAATGTTAGATGCACGACATTGATAATGTTCTGTACCTGTTGTTTCTTTTAAATCTATTTATATATTTACTATAGTATTCGCATACTCTACCATTTGTACCACGTACCGATTTGACAAACAAAAAGCATCAAAGATATTAAAACAATGCAAAATTAGTCATTTCATTCGTCAATTTATAATTTCTAACCTGACTATCGCCATGGCTTCTTAAGACTATGAACTTATTCACTGTTTTTACTGGTTTTTAGAATAGTCCATTTCAGTAAAATAATGTCATCTACGTCCATTATCTGCAATGTCTAGTTTAATTATTTCCAAAACAAATTAACAAATAGAAAAGAAGAACTCCTGTATCCGTGTGTACAAGAAACGTAGCTCGAATATTACAGGAATTACTGGGATTATTAAAGACAATGAACTACATCGCATCTGTTGCTTGGAAACATAGACCCATCCATGCAAATATGGCCACCGTATTACTAAAGAAACTCCCGTTTGATTCGAAACGCCAACAAGCTGACAGTGATGGGACCCCATAGCGACAATCAGTTTAGAAATTATACATTGATGAAAGTCCTGTGGATTTTTATGTTCTTAATGCCGTTTGTTGTTGAAGTCGGTAGTGGGGGTACAAACAAACGGGAAAGTGTGCGAAAACTATAACAAATTATAATGATGCAAGATGACTGACATAAAAAGTAAGCTCTCCTTTTATTTCGTCCGTATTTGCAACAGTTTCTAGTATCTACGTCAACTGATTACAGTGATATTCCATGGATTAGAAATATTCAGGTCACGACATATAATAAAATACAAACTGTTGTCACCAATGTGTTTTAAAACCACAAAGTTGATATAAAGTCAACTCTGGAGAGTATTGCAATTATACGCAAGACAATCAAGCCCAATCTTAACAAATAATCTGGTAAGTACACTTTTTCTAGCATTTCAAAATCAGTAGGTCCTGAGTCAAGTCGCAAAGGCAGATATCCCTGGTTACATTATAAAACTCGAAAAACTGTTTTGCTACGAAAAACAGTTTGATGAGAAAGATTTGAAGATAAACTGTCTTGAAGTTTGATTGTATTACCAATTCTAAAAATGTAGAACTTGAAAACTCCTGCCGTATAAACAGCGTACGAATCCGCTGTATTCACGAATTAAAAGGTGATAAAACTAAGAAATTGTTAAAGAATTAAAACTGGCAAACGGATCACTCTCCGCGCTCATCTTCACACACAATATTTGATTTTGATGTTACTAGAAATATTGGGTTAGTACCCTTTTTAGGAGAACGAAGTAGATAAATACTTTCTCCATTCTAAGAAAATTGCCGAAAACTTGAAATGGTCAAGATAGCTTTGGACTTTATTATCTCAGTGTCACACGTACTTATTGGCTGAGTTCGTGATATCTAAATGTCACTGTCGGTACAACAGAGTGCTAATTATGATGTGGTTAAGGAACATATATTGAAGGGTTATGAATCTGTGACTGAGGCATATCGACAAAGGTTTAGGAATTGTAGAGAAGTGAGCGAACGAATTAAGATAGATTTTGCAAATGATAAAGAACAACTTTTTGATAGGTGGTGTGGAGCTAAGAATGTTGATAAAGATTACGGTATCAACGGACAGCTCATATTAATTGAAAAGTGTACGAATTGCATCCAAAGTGAGGTCAAAACCTTGATGAGCAAAAGGTCGAAACTTTACAAAATGCTGCTCACAAAGCTGATGATTATTCACTGACTCACAAAGTTTCACATGTCAGTAAGTCCTCTTTTCAGCAGTTTTTTGTGTTAAAAATAAGATTTTAATCTCAAAAATGGATTCTTCTGGAAATAATTCAAAGCCTACAGGAAAAGAGAAAATCACAGCATGGATGACAGGAAAAGAGAAAATCACAGCATGGATGGTTTTCTGAGAAGCTGGCCTAATGTTATGTATGGAGATATTTACAATTGAACTGTTTTGAAGGGGTGGTTTTCGTGTATGGCTGGACAGGGGCATCCATGCAGTCATTTAAGTGCACTTTTGTGGAAGATTGAACATGCTGTCAGAACTAAATACGTCGGAATTGCATGCACAGATAAAAGTGCAGCATGGAATAGAGGTACGAATAGATATATAAAACCAAGGTCCCTCTCATCAATTCAGCACAAGAAACCTAACGTTGGATGAGACCTCTTGGACGATGATCAGTCAATCAACATACCTCGTATGCGTGACAAACCATATTACTTACTGGATGCAGAATACAAAGAAAGCATTAAAGCATTATTTCTCCTGTTCAATATCAAAGGAACAACTGTGCATAAACGTTTTACTTATACACCATTTATGAATCATATAGTTCAAAAAGCTCATGGTGAACATAATTCATTATTGTCTTGTTTGAAGTGCTGTGCATTTTTCAAAGAATTCATCGTAGTTGATGATCTAAATTGCCAAATCATAGCAACATACAAATGATCAGAGTGCATGCATCTTATGGAAGACAGCACGGAGAATGATAATTACATCTAGTTAAGTCGTCAAAGTTCCCGTTGAGGAAACAACCGACTCAACAAACTTTGTTCTTGAACATTTATGCCAAAATTTGTAGGAAACAAGTACTAAATATGGGCTTGAATATGAACGGTTTGCGAACGATTATCCGAGATCAGTAGGGACTGATATTCAGGAGAAGGGATTGTCTCATTCAACACAAAAAACTGGCTCTCTGCCAGTCCTGATGGTCTATTTAATAGCGAACGTTAAACAAAGCGTTCATTTGCTAAACAAAAATGATCAAACATAAAAGAATGCATTGCAAATGGAAAATAAGATATGGTAAAATGTGAAAATGTCAATTCGCATTATGAGAGAAAGGAAACATGCGTTTTTATGCAGGTTCAGCTCACTATATGTTGCAGTGGGTTTAAAAAGTGAAAACTATTAGTGTAGAAATGTGCAGACGAAAATATAATTGTAGGTGTAAATTATGATGAGGATTATATAAGAGATCTAAGTGAATATAAGTAAATCCTCGGTCGGCCAACATTTCATCCCCTGGTAAATGATGGTTCGAACTCCACTTCTTTCCAGTACAAACGTATCATTTTCACTGCCATCCAAATGCCTCAGATATAAACATGAATTGCCCATGTGGTGCTACTCAAACACGATTTTATCTGTGTTTTCAGACTTGTGATTACCTAAAGTTGCACATCAACTTATTATTTTCGTAGATATAGGAAAAAAAATCTGCACTGTCAATTATACAAGTTGTACGGCTAGAATTTCACAGCAAGAATCTGCACAGCATGCTCTAATTGTCTCTCTCGGGAATCATGCCACTAGTCCGTATTGTTTGTCGGCTGGAACAGGATCCATAATTAAATACTATAAACCAGGAGGTTTGTGGCTATTCCAAATCTGTAGGGCAAATCAGTAAATATAATGTATAATTTAAGTCTTATTAAAAAACATATTCTGATCTGCGTCGAGATCGTAGATTCTATACCTGTCAAACAGCATATTTATACGACGAATCCTCTAAAGCATGAATGTTTGAAAAAACAAATGCAATATTTTTCGGAGAATGATTTTATAAAACGAAGTAAAAGTAACCTGATAATACGTTCCGTATGTGAAGTGACTATAGAAAAGTAAACAGTGTCACCAAAGAGGCTTCATTTCGTAATGCCAAAATTAGATAATTGCATTGACAAATTGAAATGCAAATTACGTCACCAACTTTGACCTTTCAATAGAAATTTGGTAAATTCCACTCACGGAATTAGCAAAAGAAATTCAGGCATTAGTACATCCAGAAGGACTTTATCAATATAAATTGATGCCATTTGGTATGAAATATTCTCCTACCATTTGGTCTGTATAATTGTGCTGCATATAACGATGTTGTCATCGTCAAAATCGATACCTGGAAAGATCACATCAAATATTCGGAAATTCTTCGATCTACTCAGTTATGCAAATCATACAGTTAATTTAAGCAAAAGCGATTTTTGCATTGTAATCACTTTTGCCTTGCTAATGTAACATGTTTAGGATATATTGTAGGACACGGTCAAATTAAAGTAGAAGTTAAGGCAAGGACTATCTCTATAGTCCCAGTGTCTATGAGTAAAACAACTGATGCGATATTTGGGTGTGGCTGGATATTATCGGAAATTTTATTCAAATTTCTCCATAACTGTTGAGCCTCTAATAGATTCTTTGAGTAATAAATCCAAGTTTCACTACTCTGACAGGTGTCAGGAAACTCTAACCAAATTAAAGGCCAGACTTAAAGATGCACCAGTTCTTTCAGCTCCAAATTGCAGTAAATTATTTAAAATTTCTGTTGATGCACGTTATATAGCTGTTGGTGAAGTACTGATTACCAAACATGAAATGGTATTGGTCATCCAATGCGCTATTTTTCTAAACAAAATGAAAGAGCACCAGAACAATTATTCCACAGTCGAGAAGGAATGTTTGGCTCGGATATTAGCTTTGCAACATTTTGATGTGTATATTAGTTCAGCTCGTTCTCAGATTATTGTATTCTGTGACCACCTCAAAAATACCTTACTTACATTAACAGACTAGAAATCAACAATCACATATTTTTATGGTGAAGTTCGCAGCTAAAGGAATACAATATTACCATTATACAAATAAGATGAAAATGTAATTGCAGATGCACTCTCACGTGTATAAAGTACTATGTTGTTTTATTTTGTGTGTACTTTTGTGTCATTCATGAAAAGATCTTTGTATGATCTGCCAAGAACCGTGACGTTTTCTAGATAGCGTCGTCCAGAACTCCTTCAAATAATTTACGACAGTTCCACAATAATATTATAGTCCAAATAAATAGCACTTTCTACTTCCGCTGAACTGTCTAAACAATTTTGTTTAGTCTCGAATAATTTCTAAGAACAACATAAAACATGCCTGCAGACTTAAAACAGGAACACAAGAAACGAGGATGACCTAAATCGGAATCAATGTGATTGCTCAGTTCTTCGCTTATATACACCTTCTACTGCCACTGCATTTCACCATATATATCACGTGACTGATGTTACTTTTCATTTTGTTTTGAATTTGCCTATACATGTGACCTAGCCCATTTCAACCCCTACATCACTTTGCATGAACATACATCTTAAACGATTGGTTGAAATCTGGAGCTGAAAGAACTGGTGCACTTTCAAGTATGGCCTTTTATATATCAAAAACCTCCTGACATTTGTCAGACCAATAAAATTTGGTCTTCTTATATATGAATGCATTGGTTAGGGGCTCAATAATTATGGAAAACAATTAAGCAAAATTTCCTATAATATCCAGGAATACCTCAAAATCGAACTAGGTACATTTTACTGATAAGCACAGGGAATTCAGAGCTAGATTTAACCTTAGCTTCTACAGGCTCTACCTGACCATGTTCCAAAATGTGTCCAATAAATGTGACACAAGCTCGGCAAAACTCATTTTTATTTAACTTAAATTGTCAAATTTGCCTCACTCAGGCGAACGAAGAATTTCCGTATAGTAATCCTTCCAGGAATCGATCTAAATAATGACGTCGTCGATGTATGCATCAGAGATATAAAAGATGTTATCATTTTTCATTAAGCGCTGCAATTTAGAGGGAGACTTTTTTCATACCAAATAGCATCATTATGTATTGGTAGAGTCCATCAGTCAGTGGAATCTGCCAGAATCCTTGTAATAGGTCAAACTTGGTGATATAATTTACATTTCAAATTCTATCAATACAGTCATCAATTTTTGGAATTGGAAATGAGTCTGTTTTGTTGACACTATTCACTTTTCTGTATTCAGTGCACATACTGAAAGAATTATCTGCTATCGGTGACAAGAATACACAGCCAATTTCAATTATTTTTGCTTGGTCCAGTAAGGTCATTCTCCAACAAATATTTAACTTATTTCTTCAAACATTTCTGTGTGCAAGGATTCAACCTGTAAGGGTTGTGTTTTACAGGCTTGGAATCTACAATTTCAACAACATCGTAGATCTTTTGTGTTCGAGTTGGAACATCTGGGAACAAGTGCTCATATTCAAATCATAGCTACTTTATCTCAATTTTTTCCTTGTGGCTTTAGATGTGAAAGTGTATCTGTAGAGATCTGTAATATTTCAGAGGATTGAAGCCTAGTTGAAAACGCCACAAGAATCCGGTTATAAGACACCATTTAAATTTTCACTGTGTCGGACAGGAAGAACAATATTTATTGAATGATTTACAGAGTAATCTTGATCAACATATTCATTTAACATATCGATATGAGTTGTTCCTGTCTCCGCCTCCCAGGAGTGTCGATGTTATAATTTAAGTCACTTACTTTCTTTTTAACTGTCTAGGAACCTTAATACCTAGCCTGAACGAGATTTTGAGGTATAGAGCCAAAACTTTATCACCAGGTTGAAAAGTTCTTTTCTTGTTAGTTGTGTCATACCTTAACTTAATTTGTGATTGGGTAGATTGAAGATTGATTCATGCCTCTTCACAATGTTTTGATAGTTTGTATTTAAAATCAGAGACATTTTCAAGTAAATTGATCTCTGATTCTTTTGTTAAACGTTCTTCTTTGAACAACGTCATTGGTCCACGGACAATATGTCCAAGAGATAGTTAAAAAAAACTAACTGGCCATATGTCAACTAAAACAAGATCTACAATGCTTGCAAACATCACTTTTGATTTGCGGCCAATAAAAATGAAGTACCGGTAAGATCTTGTGGTGAGTCTTACTGACTCCAAAATGACCAGTCTCAGGAGTTTTATTTGCCATATTAAGAATTGCCTGTCAATATGACTAAGGTACCATTATTTGATAGCTCACTGATCTATCATCATCAGCGAGAACATCAAGTGGTCTCCATTTCCAAAAACTAGCAAGTTTGTACCTCTGCAGAGTCAGCTTTGCTAATAGCCCTCTGAAACAAACAGGATATCTCAGGATCTTTAGGCTGTTGGGCAACAGGTGAATGTCTTTTCTTACCCTGATTAGAAATAAGAGAACGAGTAGATAAAAGAGGATCACAATGATCAATACCTTTTGACTGATCAATAACAGGAGCAAAGGTGACATCATCAAAAGACTGGCCAATACATGTGTCAGCTAAAGGAATGAGTTCCTGGTCAACTTCATTCTCAAGAGCTCTTTTTGCCATAACTCTAATAACTGCACAAGCAGAGTATCAATCGGGGATTTCCTTTTCAATTGGATCAACCTTTTGATCCAAGCAAGACTTGTCAGACATGTCAGTTACAAGTGGATTAACCACAACCTTTTATTCTGCTGAGTCATTGCCTAAGAATAAATAAACACCCTCACTGGGCAAAGAATTAACAGCACGGGCCCTGAAACGAAGTCGGATGTTAAATTAACATTATGGGGAAGCATTTGAATGAAACAGCACTCCTTGAACAAGAACACTTTCATAAGAAGAGTTCTCAGACAAAGACAAAGTTCCTCATAATAAAAGACTCCGAGAAACTCAAGCGTCTCTTAATATTTTAATAGCGATAGGATTGGTCGAATCACCAATAGGGGATATAGAACCTTTCGACATGAATGGTTCATAATTCTTCATGATAGAATCAGACTGGGGTTTGCTTGACTCCACAAATGAATTGTTTCTAATACATGACCATGACATTGGCTTATGAGAAACAACAGCAAGTGGAACAGCTCCGTCTTTGATGCATCGCCTATTTTTAACTTAAAGCAATCAGAAAATACGTGCCCTATGTTCTTGCAATAGGTGCAAGTAGGAAGAGATAATGATTTTTGATCAGTCCCATCAGACGTTAGATTCTTATTAGTAATATCAGACTGGACTTTGTAAGTACTCGCTTCAGACTAATTTGGTTTCTAGCTAACTATCTGTTAAGATGAACATTTATCGACAAATGAAACTTTTTTAAAGTATCTATCTTGTATTTTTCAAGGTAAGTTTTGATGTCAGTCTGGACGTAGTTCTTGAATTCATCGACTAATAAGAGTTACCTAAGTTTGTCGTAATCTTTATCAATCTTTTAGATGCACACGACCTGTCAATTAGTTATTCTTTTTCCCTAACAAACTCGATATCGGTTTGGTTACTTTCGATATTGCAATTCCCAACCTCTGTCGATATGCCTCAGATACCAACTCCCAAACTGGCTGACTCAGCCTGGGGTGCTAGTGCTCAGACACTCAAGACATCAGCACTGACCCTCTGCTACTCAACAGCAGAGTATTGAGCTCCTGTCCCGGCTCGATCGTCCTATACCAGATTAATTGACGTCCAGCTCAACACAACAATGCGCATAATCTCTGTAACACTACGTTCTACTCCATTACCATGGCTGTCGGTACTCAGCAACATTCTTTTCCCACATCGTTTCCAGGAAGCGACTACAAAGCTGATGGCTAAGGTTTATGTCACTGAGAAAGTTCCACTGTACATGGACATCACCTCACATCCAGCAGTCCGCTTGGCTACGAGGCATCCAATCTGTTTAGGACCGTTGCCGGAGGATATGTAAACCACTCCTTCGTAAATTATCCATCTGTCTGCCCTCCTGGCTTCACCCTTCCACGACATCGGTGGACCACACTGAATCGTTTCCGGACAGGACTGAGTCGTTTTGCAGTCAACCTTGTCCGATGGGGCCAGGCCACTGACTCTTCCTGTACCTGTGGTGCTCTACAGACCATGTCACACATTGTGAACAACTGTCCACTGACAAAGTTCCCTGGTGGACTGCAAGATCTGCACCTTGCTGATGATGACGCTGTTAAATGGTTGGGCATGCACTGCACACGATAAATAAATAATAACTAAATAGGTACCAACTCACAACCCTTAAAGATACATTCCTTGACTAATCCATAATCAGCACTTGCTTCTTCTGACAGTGAAGTACAAACTTCACGAGCTTTGCCAATAAGTACACTCTGTCATAACAAAGTCCAGTGCTCTCTTGGCCATTTTAAATTCTCGGCAACTTTTTTAAAATGTGAAAATATTGATCCACATCTTTTTCTTTAATAGTGAGTACTAATCTAACATTTTTGTAACATCTAAACTTGAACTTTCATGAATGGAGTATTTTTTGTTTGCCAGTTCCAATTCTTTAATTTTCAGCTGCATTTCCATTTCTCTTCAGCCTTTTTGTATTTTGTAATTTCATTTGCATCTCTCTTTCTTTTTCCTGCTTTTGCATTTTATTTCTCTTTCTGTTTTATCTCTTGTTTTGGGAAAGATCGCTTAGCCTCCGAAAGATCATATTGTCTAGAAAGTTGAAGCAGTTCATCCTTTTTCAAGAACCCTAACCGTTCTTGGGTATAAATTAAAATAAGGTTCTCCACTTTAGATGACATTGTGAAAGCTTGTTGGTTTCACTAAGTAAAGTCAAAAGATCATAGAAAAAAGTTCGAAGCAAAATAAATTAAAATTCAAAATAAAGTCAAATTCTCTGAAATATTTCTAAAATCCGGACGAGTACCCAATTTCTGTTGCGATTCTATCGTGATAAACTAAGTAACAGAATGAAGCAAAACCAGCAAGATTTGTAAAACTTAACACAGAAGGTAATTGTCAAAATTAAAAATGAAAATGTGAGAGGAACCTATAGTGAAGTGAATCCAGAATAATTCTGATGGAGTTCTATTAAAGTCTTAATGAATAAAAAAGAGCCGATTAAGTTTTAAACCGGAAATGTACTGGATCGCCAAGAATCGTGCCTTAATTGCGTCGCCCGGAACACCTTCGAATAATTGTGAACAGTTCCAAAATAGTATTATAATCAGGATAATGAGCATAGTTTACTTCCATTGAACTGTGCAAAGAAATGGTTTTCCTCTTGAATAATATCTAAGTACAAAATAAAACACGCCTGCAGAACTACAACAGGAACACAAGAAATGAGGATGACTCAAATTGGAATCAATGTGATTACTCAGTTCTTTCCTTAAATGCACCTTCTACTGCCACTGCAGTTCAAAATATGCCCCACGTGACGGTTCTTACTGCTCATTTTGCCTCAAATTTGCCCATTCATGTGACTAGCCAAACCAATGGGAAGTTACTGAATTTTTCTAGAAACGTTGAAACCCCATCACCCAACGAGAAATTATTCTAAAGGTGCCAATAACTTTTATTATTAAGATTATTATTAGTATTTGTCAACACATACGTACGCATATATTTATAAATCCTATGTAAAATTATGCTCTTAACAGTCTCAGGTCACAAAAGGCAAAATCTAACTAAAAATACAAAAATTAAATAAAATTATGAACCAGAAGTTATAAAATTATAGATTCCCATGTTTCAGGTTTTGGCAGGTAGGTAATATTTTCAATATGACCTACTTGGAGTTGTTACGATAGAAATTGCTTCGAAAGGGCATCTTAATTTTTCAAGTGCCTTCGACTTCTTCCAGCTTCTCCCCTCAACAATATCGTCTTGAATTTCATAGGAGGTGTTTCACCACTTGAACATATCTCTTTATTGTGTGTACATTTTTTCTAATTTGCTAACGGGTTTTGATCCACTCTGCACGTGCGCTGGTCGGATCCTTATCGAAGAATATTTTACATACTTTTTGCCTAGTTCCGTACTAATTGTTAAAACCATGGATTTAGAAGACACTGAACCAATATCCACTGAGTGAGGTTCTATAGCGACAGGCTTCACTACATATTTTCTTTTGTTAATTTTATAACTCTAGGTCTTAAACTATGTAACAGAAAGAAGCGAAACCAACAAGTTTAGTATAGTCAGCAAATAATTTATTTCCCTTGAAAACAAAGCGAAAATTCAAAAGACACTTTATTGTGACTTATTCCCAAAACTACTATTTATTCTAAGACAAGTTCCAAAGTATCGAATATTCCGAATGAATACCTTTAGTCTTGAATGTCCAGATGTGCCAATAGACTTGAATACCCTAATCACAATGATAAATCCAGATTGTCTTTGAATGAGTTTTCAATATTGCCAAACTATTTTAGTTTTAGTCCAAAATGTTAGTGAGTAGTTTTGTAATTGCAATGAATAATTTAAATAATTCCTCTCAAAATTATATTTGAACAATAGTTCGTTAGTGCAAAACTAGTAAGTGTACTAGCTCCTCATCTGTGCCAGATAATTTAACTCACTGAGTGATGGATTTTTCTTTTATCGGTGCAATTTTTTTTATTTTATTATTCTGCGCTCATACAAACAAAACTGATGATATTTTAATTTTGCATGTGTGCTAGGACTGTCAATATGTTAAACACTTGCATTGTGCAAACAGAAAAGAAAATGCGGTTATTGACTCCCAAACGGCAACAATTATCCTGCAATTCTAATTTAATTTTTATTCACAATGTTATTATTCTATTCATTCACAAGCTTTATGTGTTAATGGAGAGTTTTAAGATCCTCTGTGTTCCAATAAGCGTCATTCGCCAATTGCAGCTATTAAGAGCTAGACGCATTTGTTTTGGAAGCAGTTTTTATGACAAGTCAGGAAATAACTAATCTAGAAAATAAAGAACCGGAGAAACGTTCGCTCTTATCTTCTTCGTTATATACATCTATTATTTGCAACCCATCTATAAAAGCAATGAATATTGATAGTGCCACGAAATATGTGTTTGTGATCAAATTGAGCATGCAAGGTTTTATCCTGTCTATGAAGCCTAGGTAATTACGAAAGAGAAGTAAGTCATGAACACCAGTGCATTCTATAGAATGCAGTCAAATTAAGTATGGACCACTATTAAATTCTGTTTTTTACGATCACAGTTTATGAATAATAAACATTTTACTTTTTAAACATTACTTACATAAAAGCGCCACTTTAGATATTTCAAGCTTTATAATCTTGAGCAACTAAATAATGATATATATTAATAAATCTCTCCTGAAGTACGGTGGTATGCCTTTATTTCGGGCCTTGATAGTAGAGTTTCATAATACCTGTGTAAGTTTTTTAAACCAGCTTGAACAACTGACAGTTTCGGCAGACCTGAAGTTTGAGAAAATTGTACCATATAATAGTTGTATTCAATATTTGCACAGTTAGGTTACTACATTTTGCTTCATTACAAAGATTAAGTTTCATTCACGTGTATTGCTATTTATCAAAAACAATATCACAGCCTCTTCAAATCAGATGTAAAAACAAATCTTGTAGGGAAACTTCTTGCTGCACATGTTTCATAGAGGAAGGTTATGTACTCCAGTTGCGACTTCTTGACAAATTTTCAACAGAATCAAAGTAATATTAGTTCCCCTTAGAACTGAAATTATTCTGCTGACTTTCAATAAGGAAAGTTATTTCCCGGAAGACTTAATGCTCATATGTCAGCAGCTCTCCTCAAACGAATTCAAACTAAATAGCCATTGCAACATAAAGGTCTTAAATATACATGCATTCATACTTCTTGCTGCATACGTTCATTGCTGGTACCCGGTCTAAATTGTCACTAGCTATTCTCTAGTGAGATCTTTGTCTCTCAATTGGTTAGTCATTGACATTATTGCCACAGCATTGAAAGACTCTTCTTTCAGACAAATATGCTTCAATCTAATCCTGGTCTGGTTATTCCAAGAAGACATATCTGCATGAGGGAAAAAAATGATAAAGTATTCAAGAATAATGTTCTCCACGATACAATATATTCGTCAAGGATATATCATAAATGTGCAAGATGCGGCGTTTAAACTAGTCAGTTCATCTTGTATGATTTAGTAAAAAATAATTAATCAAAGGTTTTATAAAGCTTTGACTGATGGTATTCCTCTCAAATTTCATATTTGTTTGGACGCGAAATGATACAAATCAAATGACCGTGCCGCCGACTAAGTTTTCAACATTATTTCTATCTCAAAATGTAATTTCGTTTCGTGTGACATCGATTGAAGGGATTCTTATGTTTATATCCTATTTGTACGTAAGATTTACCTAAATTAATCGAAGGAATTTCGAAACGCCTCAATCCTCTTTCAAAAATTTAATTAAAGGTGGATGTACACAATGATTTGCATTTGATTCGTCTGCCATACAACTCGAGTATCAAATATTAATTTGAAAAGGAATCACTTTCAACGCTGATTGTTGTACTTTCACGGTTAACAGCCTTCTGAATTACATTTCCTCGCTACTTAATGTTTATGTAGTTTAGTATCTCATACACCTATTTACTTAGACACGTTTGTTTTGTAATTTGATACAGAGATACTAAATGTTTTATGCCCTGGCAGCAAATGTATCGCAATATACATTTATTGAAGAGTCTAAAGTAAGAAAATAAATACAAGACTTTAAACGTGCTTTAATAACTTTCAAGTTCAGCATCATTTCATTTGCAATATGAAAAGCTCTTATAAATATACTTATCTAACTTCAGCTGTTACTTACATTTTATTTGATGACCGGCGTACCAAAATTGTTAGGATCAGAATTCAGAATAAATGTATTCAAATAGCTTTCTCAATGCCGTGTGGTGCTTATAGGGTGTAAGCTGTTTGACACCAATAAATTATGATTATGAAAATACAATTGCAACTGTAACAAATGATTCACAAATTATGGTGGGCAATAATTTTGAGGAAATTTTATTGGTCATGCCCATCTCTCAGAACCTGTTCTAAACTGATGAAAGCAGATGCAAGCATCCACTCAGATATACAGATATAAAATCTCAAGCAAGAGTGATATTTCCTCGTAGAGGTGCAATATTGGAACTTCTACTTTGATAGTTTCGCAGTTTCCTATTCAGAACTAATCTAAAAATAACTAGATAAGTCATTGAAAGCAAAATTTGTTTTGGCACTTTAATGATGGGCACAAAAATATTGCATGAAGTCTGCACCAATCAGTATTTCAGGCGATGGAACAAAGAGACCAAACATGATATTTATTTTATCACATAGCTCTCTACAATTTTGTTCATAATTTAATAAGGCTCAGGAAAAATGACAAGATAAGAAGATTTGCAAAGTCCAACGTGATTCATCAAGTATTTAGAATAAACAATTGGATGCATCTCGAGACATTCTTGTACCTTACTATACAATATTGTAATATATTTTATTTTATGCTTCACTAGTCACTTACATGTAGATGTGTGTAATTGTTAGAATGCGAGGGAGAAAGTATTGCTTTGAATTTATAGGTTACTGCATTTGTGTGGGAAATTATGAACAAGTTTTTCTGAGCTATACTGCACGACACCATCACTGCATGTTCATTTTGCACCGAGAAAATGTTTTTAACTGATTTTTTCATCGCAAGAAAATCAAGATTGGTCAAAGTCGTGATCTTCTGCGGGTTATAATGTGTAATAGAAGAGCTGTTCCAGATGGTATTCGGCGATTTTTTTCCTGGTAATCGAAGGCCGTTTCCTTTTTTATTCATAAACGACCGCCAACCGCCTTATTCAGCCACATTCATGGCAGTTCAGACAGCTCCTAACGTCGCATCTTTTACAACCGCTAAAGCCGCTACTGCTAACAACGCAGTAATCGCAGCAAGGAATGAAAATATTCCACCAGTCTTTTGCATTTGTGATATGTAACGTAGATAATTTTAATGTCACCGAGGTGTTATTGTGTTTGGTCGCATTAAGCTGTGCGAGTTGTGTTTGGGTCAACAACACAGGGAACATTTCCGATCAATTTTGTTGTAGAAAGTTTCAATGTCACCATATTTCATTATGATTTTTGTTTTTGCAAGCCGATTTTCACTAAAGCCGACCTTCACTTTGTGATCGGACATTATTATTTTAATATGATACGGGTTCATTTATGAATATTTCACAGGTGCATTAATAACCTTGATTCGGCCACCAGCACCCTTCAGCATCAGGGTCTTGTCACCAAGTATCACAACATAACATTTGTTATTAGCAACAGCTACACGAGCATGAAAATAAATATCAACACCGGTTTGCCTGAACAACTCAAAGTGTTCCAATGAAAAATAATAAATGGGTTCTGTGTACGAGATTCTTGTTTAGAAATTTGTAAATCAGTGTCGGTTTTTGATGCCGGTCTACTAATTGTGATATGAGGATTCGCTTCTGTATAGTGAAGCCAATTTCTTCAGAACGTTCCTGATGACCATTTAATAATTGCTATTTTTGCAATCATTGAATCTGACAATCGTTCTTGTTCATCTTCATTCATAATTTTACCAACCGCAGGCGGCATTATTTCTGTCGATGGCAGAGTAACCGCAATAACCGATCTCAAATAGATTAGGCCGCTTATAATCCCAGTTCTTCATTGGATCCACAGCGGCGCTTTTGATGCTATCAACCACTCGCATTGCAACTTATTTAGCGATTGGAGCAGCGCACTAGGTCAGAACCCGGAGCAGTTTTGAGAGCCTGTGAACAATCCATGAACAAACAATGTCACCGAGGCCAGCTCTATAATGTGTCGCGCAAAAGGATTTTCTCGAGTTAACAACGCGCACAAGTTTCACAAGTCCACGTACAACTGTCTATATTGTCTTTAAATATCAGGTCGATCTCTAATGTACAGCTGTATCGGCAATGTCGAAGATCTATAACGTTCCCGTCCTAATCCACAAGAGTAAAATGAATATGATCAACCGATTATTTTAACATGGAAGATACACGGGTTCTGAGGGCATAATCAATATCAAAACACCTGGCTCGATTGGTAAAAATCCGAACAGTATCTAACCATGGACAACTACGTCTATTGTTTCAGACCTGCTTTTATAACTGCCACAAATTGCGTCAGATGTTAACTCGATCTACGTTGTTGAGGTAATCCTCATAATGCCAGATGCGACATGATGTCCCATACGTAAAAATCGTTTAATATCTGAAATGTCGTCAGGCCAGCCTAAAGGATCATATTGATGACTGTTTGATATTAACCACATACGTTTGTGATTATATTGTGATCGCTGAACTGAGTGTAGGCTCATCGGCACGCATTAAAAGTTTAGAAACTTTATCTGTTATTAATGTGATTCTTCATTGATCGTTTCCAATTCAATATTATGCCAGGTCGAATCAGTGTCTGCTGAAATAATAATTGAGTTATTTGAGGGCTAACCACCAAACGGTTGTGATCCGATATTAGGCCAAATATAATAAACTCGCAGCGATGCTACTGCGATCTCAAGTGTGTGTGATTCACTAGCTCTTTGTCCCATTCGGATTCTTCTTCCGGTGTTAGTGCAAATATTGTTGTTTTTCTTTTGGTTCTACACATCCTCATCGCTCTAGCCACTTTTAAGATATTTTTGCTGTATCTATTCCATCATATCTAGTTCTTCGCCCAATGAGGATGGAGTTGGAATACGTGTTGGATGTTGCTTGCACCACCTATTTTATTCTTCTTCAAATGATGAGGGTGTAACAGGTCTTTATTCTTCCTCTGTTCGGGTGTGGATGAAAGTGTAGGTGCTTCACGTAGTATCGTCTTAGTTGTTGATTTTGTTCTTCATCCGGTGAGGATGCATAAGGTATTTTCTCTTCCGGTGGTGTAACAGATAATTCAAAAGGGGGCCGTAAATGTTTTGGTGATGATTGTCGGTTTTCATAATAAAGTTGTCGTTCTCGATAGTCAAAATTTATTTTTGGATTGGGTGGTGTTTTCCATTTTGCAGGTTTAGTTAGACTGTTTGCTTCAGGTTTTGCTGGTGAAGGCGCAGCTAACTCTTCGATTTTGGGTACGCGTTCCGCACGATTTAGAAATGTTTCTTATTGTTGTTTTGCTGTAAAATGTCTTCTTGATGCATTGGCAATTCTTTTTGCAGTTCTAATTGTATTACTGGTTGAGGTGTATCCGTTCCATAACTTCTGCTCACAAAGTTTAATTTTCTTCAGTTTTCCCGCCCATAATTACATTAAGCGTTTGAATAAATTGAGTCACCGAGCACCGGTATAGTGTTTTCTTTGTTCCAGTTAACTCCCTGAATATCACTGTATGCCATTCTTTATCCATGTGCTTATCATATGTCTTTGATGGTATGTTTAACTTTATTTTTCCAGTTGGTAGGTATGTTACGAGCAACGAATATAGGAATTTTAAATATCACATGGCGAGCTCCTTCGTTAAGGTATTGAGGTTATGCTTAAATCTGCGATTTTTACTCTGCCGGCATTTTTTAACTGCTTCTCTGACTTCCTCATCATGTGCAATGACGTTACGTTTTTGAAATTCTGCAAGTGTCGCTGATGCTCTCGAATGCATTTATGCACGTTCACCAGTAACATGGCCACTGCTGTTACAAGTGGATCCTGGTAAAAATAAATCATCTGCTGATGGGTTGTTGACCAAACACCGTGTGCGAATTCGTGTTGGGCATGCCAAAATTCATCGTCACCAAGCTATTCTAAACGGTTTAGTGACGCTCACCAGTTATTATGTACATCTGAGAGAGTGATGTATGTAATATGAAGTTGTTTGCATTTTAAACATACACAGTGGAGAGAATGTTGGCATACCTCTATGCTACTTTGATGGAATGTGGCTGACATTTCTTTGGATATTGTACTTTTGGAAATTGTAAATGATCTAAGAACACTGCCAACTAAAATGACTGCTCCTTTGTGCTCCAAAAAATCAGCCTGAATTTGTCTAAAGTATACTATCCTTAGCAGCTATTAAAATAGGAAAAATGAATTTTGCCAGACTAGACAATACCAGTTTCTGAAAGTCCAATGAATGAATTACCAAATATATAAAATGTAAAACAAAATGTTATCGGTTCTTTTTTTTTACAATTTACCTCTGAAGTTCAGGAAGTGAAAATAACCAAGTGGAGCTAGCACATCTTTTAAACATGCACATCTGGAGTAAGGCCAAGCTGAATATTATATAATCCATATTACACCCATCAATCATACACCAAAATAAAGGGAATTAAAGGTTCTTTGAACAATACCTAAGATATACAAGGTTTTTTAAAATGGCAAGTATAATGAGTGAGGAAACCCGGGGAAATTATTTTTCTTTAAAATTCTAACCCTATGCAAAATACGAAACTGTAGAGTGCCACCTTAATCGCACATTCGCGGTACGCTTATTTAGACATCAGTACGCGATCTTGGACCTCTGAGCGGTCTCAGGAATTGGTATCACGTCCTCCAATAGTCACGGCAGCATTAAATAACGAATTATACGCACGAATGGAATAAACTAGATAATTCGATTCGATAAAAGACTGCTATATTTACTCAGAAAAAGATTTCACAGCTAGCACCGTTGCAAACATTTTCATGTTTGTTCAGTATCTGCATTCACATTGAGAATTAGAAGATGGGCAACTTCGTGCAACTGGCCCCGTCATGGGGATGCAAAGGATCCAACTTGCAAACCGAATTCAGCATTGAATCCCTGTTACGTGCTACTACCAAGAGCAGCCCCGGATGTGCCAATGTCATCAGACTTTCAAGCCATTGGAACGGCCGTATGCGTTTTACAACTTAACGTCTAGGGTCTCTCAGCAGCCAAACAAACCATCATCAGCACTATAGTCCACCGTCATAATGTTGACATTGTCTACAGAAGACTCATGTAGCAGACCAGGTAGCAGGACGATAAACCATTGGAGGCTTTGACATCATCTGATCAACGCCAGACTCCAAATTCGGCCGTGCAACGTATGCGCGCAGTGGCATTACTGATGCCTCTTTTGATTCCTCCACCAGATTCCGCGATGTAGTCCAGGTTGGAGGGTACAAGATTGTTAATGTTTACAAACTGCCCAGTGCCCATTGGGAGAACAATAAGCTTACATCTCTCGAACAATCTGCCGTCTATACTGCTGACTTCAACAGTCATCACCCTGACTGGGACTATTCGTAACCCGATGAAGACGAGGAACACTTGGTAGAGTGGGCAATGAACAATGACCTCCTTCTACTCCACGACTCCAAGCAAAGTGGGACCTTTCATTCTGCAAGATGGCATAAGGACTACTCACTAGACCTCTTTTAGGTCAGATCAATTGGTGACCATCAACAGCCAGTAAGCAAAACAGTCCTAGACTACTTCACACACAGTCAGCACGGACCAATACTTGTCATATTGGACTTCAACTCCCGACTATACACAACACTTCACAGCGGCGTTGGAACTTCCGCAAAGCAGATTGGACCAAGTACAATGACATATTGGGGTGTAGCATACTCACTATACCATCTCGCTGCATCCCAGTCAAGCAAGCTTACCACCTCTTCCAAGGAGCCATGTTAAAGGCAGCCACTCAGTCAGTTCCTAATGGCCGTCGTCCAGTCTATACACCCTTCTTAAACGACGATTGTCAGGCATATCTCAAGGAATATGAAGCATCTGTAGACCGAGACATAGCAGATCACCTGATTGAATTCCTGAACACTACCAGGCACACTCGCAGGGAGAAAACTACAGGGTCACTCAATTTCAAGCTTGATTCGCCGACTTGGTGCCGTTCAGTAACCACCAGTTTAAGTCCACCATGTTGTCAAACCAAATGATGTTCCTAGCCATTTAGTACAAGTGGCACAACCACCCCAGGACAAACAGCACCTACGTCAAGTACGAGAAGAGTGGCGATAATATTGACGTCGGAAATCAGATGAACTAGTTCAAAACACTCCAGAGACATTTACAAGAACAGAGCTTGATAAGGTGTTATGCAATATCAAATCGGCAAAGCAGCAGGATATGACAATATCCTGCCTGAATTCCTGAAGCATCTTGGCCCGAAAGACAAAAGTATGGCACGCCGCTTTATACACCCGGGTTGTTAGAGAAAAGTGCATGCCGACTTTGTGGTGCCAGGCAAAGATCCTTATATAGCGGCGGCGAACTATTGACCAATCTCTTTGCTTTCAGTCTGATTTAAGGTACTGGAGGACCTGATTATCCAGAGAAACGGTCGGACTTGGAGAACATCATAACTGTTGAGCAGGCAGGCTTCAGGCATGGCTTCAGAACTTGTAATCAAGTCCTAACTACGTTTGCTGAAAACGGTTGTAAAAGGAACCTTACAACTGTAGTTGTTCTCCATGATCTAACAGCGGCACATCACACGGTCTGGCATGTAGGGGTATTGTTGAAAATTTCCAGATATAGCCGCTCTGGATAGTTGAGACTAGTGAATAGTTCCTTTGCGACAGGCTTTTCAGAGTGCACATTCGAGAGACCTGCAGCTCGTCGACACATCAGACTAATGGACCCCCCCCCCCAAGTGGTCTGTTCTTTCGCCAAGTCTGTTCAATGTTTATATCAATTACTTGATGAAACACCGTCGCTCAAGTTCATGAACGCAGATGACATTGCTCTCGGGACCCAAAGTCGATGGTTGACTGAGCTTGAGCAGATACTGAACAAGGACCTGAAGGATATTACGGACTTCTTCAAAAACTCTTGCCTACAGCCAAGCACAACTAAGACAGTCTGCAGCGTTTCCCACCTTAACAATGCAAATGCGACCCGTGAGCTTTGCGTTATTCTCAATGTGCAGCACATAAAACACGACCCGATACCAATATATCTTGGTGTGACTTTGGGCAGATAAGTGACATCCTGCAATCACAAGAAGAAAATTGTATCAAAATTGAACACTAGAAACATCCTACTGCGCAAACTGGCTGGCTCAAGACATCAGCACTGGCCCTCTGTTATTCGACAGCCGAGCATTGCGCTCCTGTCTGGGCTTGATCGTTCCATATTAAGATAATTGACATTCAGCTCAATTCAACAATGCGCATAAGCTCTGGAACACTACATCCTACTCCTTTACCTTGGCTACCGATACTCAGCAACATTCATCCTCCACATTTCTGTCGCCAGGAAGTAACCAAAAAACTGTTGACTAAGGCTTATGCCAGTGAAACACTTCCACTGTAATGCACATCGCTTCACATCCAGCAGTCCGCTTGGCTTCGAGACATCCAATCGGTTTAGGTCCGTTGTCGGAGGATATGACAGATATTTCGGCATGGAGTGATGAATGGCCTTCAAGAAATTTGTAAACCACTCCCTCGTAGCTGAGTGGTCTGTCTGCCCTCCTGACTTATACCTTCTACGACATCTGTGGACCACGCTGAATCGTTTCCGGACTTGATAGGATCTTTTTTCAGTCAGCCTAGTCCGATGGGTCCAGGTCACTGACTCTTCCTATAGCTGTGGAGCTCTACAGAGCACGTCACACATTGTGAACAACTGTCCACTGACAAAGTTCCCCGGTGGACTGCAGGCTCTGCACCTTGCTGATGATGACGCTGTTAAATGGCTGAGCATGCATGAACCCCATAAATAATAATAATGAACAAGCAGCAAAACCTCCCATCCAAGCATTTGTGAGAGAAGAATTGCAAATTGTTCCAGTGAATACGGAACTGCTACCAAGATCTATTTTAACACGATAATAGATCACTTTTTGCGATTCACAATGCACTAGTGCATTACATTAACCTGTTTCAGCCGTCATCCGTAAATTAATTTATAACAGCATGATGGCCAAACGAGTAAGTGGCAATACCATCTAGGGGCATCTATTTACTTGGTACCAAGCAGGAAAGAGTCACTTTGGTACATCAGTAAATACCCATACAATGTTCCTGACACCGTATCATATTTGTCTTGTGTTGGAATTCACGTAGGTTTCGAAGTCATTCTAAGTACATATCGGGCGAGAGATACAGTTGCACAATACCTCACTGAACACCTTTGGTCATTTTAATGTTTTTGGATCCAGTCATAATCGTGTACAATTTAGGTCGCAGTCCCACATACCCACTGATTGGTTTACCCGAGCATTCGTCTTTGAACTTACCAGCAGCCTTTTAATTGGTGTTACTAAACAACAGATGTTTCCGCGGATAATCGCTGGACTATGAAATTCATTGACCAAACATGGTTGTGCCATGTCCGCGTACACATCGTTGGTTGTGTTGTGCATCACCAGTGAGTCAGGGTCGGTATATAACATTTTATTTGATCCTGGTAAAATGATTTGATCTTGTCATAGGAAAACTCGTACAAATGCAGCTTTGACAAGCCCAATACTGACGAACCAACATAGACTGGTTCTGTCATCTTGCGTTTCGATATTTTTACCGTGAACTGCAATAAGTCCAGCATCAAATATTTTTCTGAATTCAAAGGCTGGGTCAACAATGAGTCTTCGAAGTTTATCTTGTTCACTATCACGAACAAGATCGACTCGATTCCGTTTGCGCAGTTTCTCCGAAGTTTTTCCGAACTTAGCATTGTTCATGAGCTTGAAAAAGTCCTTCTCAAACTCATTCGTGGCCTTAGTTCTCATCTGGAAATATGGTGCCATCCAAGCATACTTGCGAAATTCATGACTCGATAGACCTTGGCTTCACGCATACCCAATATCAGATACAGCTGGAGATGTCGAGCGTGCAGTACATAATTGTTTTTCGTCCTAAGACGTGGTACTAGTTTCGTGCACCTGTTGTATTTACGTCCGGATTCATCAACGATTGCGCACTGATACGAGAACAAACGCCTACCAGGCACCGATAACTCTTCAGGTGCTAACGGAAAATCTTTGTGTACATAATGTAAATGTTCAGGTAATCTAGAGAAGCTTCAAAGAAGAATCCGTAGTCATTGTTGAAGTTGTAATCGTTTATGTGCCTTTGCATGTCAGTGTATGTAGGATGAATCCACTGAAATACACCGACAGTTAACGGTTGCGTCATTGCCGCTTGATAAAGGTTTTTGGTACCTAAATACGTGGTGTAACTGTTAGGGGCGGGGTGTTCATACCCGCCTACGTTTAGGTTGTTTGTACGAGCAAGTCTGTCGCTTGCTATTGACATTCCGTCATGAAGTGAGCGCACGACAAATTGATGCTGGTCCACATTGGTGAGCAACTCCAATTCGATTTTGGTTTTGGACAACAACGCATCCCAATACATTACCCGTGATGAAAAGTAATGCTCGGGATCTAACTTGCACATGTGCATGGCAGTATCACGAACTTTCTCAAACACATCAGCGAGCAACATCGGTGCGCAGATACATATCGTATAAAATTCTTTATCCCAAGTGAACACATTAAATGCGATACATGGATTAAGTGCTTAAAAAATTTGTTTAGTGTGACCTTAGTGACCTGCACGGAAAATTCGATATCACCAAAATTAAGTACACCCTGGTGTTGCCAATATTTTAAAGGCAGGTCTTGGTGATCACTAGCGGGATACAACGCTGAACAACTGTGCATTCAAAACATACATATATTATTAACGTTTTTAAGATTTATCACTGACCGTGGCAGAATCCACTCGGAGGTGGTATGTAACTTGATCCACGAAACGGTTGATATGGAGAGACATATACCACGACTTGGGCACATTTCTGAGGGTCCATTCCGATTCTGTATTAGAGTGGTTCTCAACGTCTCGAGAATCCTTTCAATGCCTTTGTCAGTTTCGTCATTAATTGCGCTGGTATTGCTATGGGTTAGAATTGTACAAGCACAGATATCAGTTCTCGGTGTCGTAGTTTTAAATCCATCCTTGTCACAACTAAGCTGCATAATTAAAAGCGCATTAAGGACAATATCTGCTGGCCATAGTTTTGTAACACTGATGTGTTTCAAGGAATCAAATCTGTTAACAGTTGTAGAGAGTCTTTACCTGTTAGTACGTGCGTAGGATAATTGCCACGTAATTTTCTTATTCACCGTATGAAATTTATATTCAGGTACTTGTGATTGCCGTGGTTTTGCACGAACATAGCAGTTTCAGTAGCAATAGCGCAAAAACGTTTTCGTTCATCCAGATGACCCTTTTTTTGTTCGTCCCAGTGTCGGTTTCGTTCATCCTCAATAAGACGACGATTTTGTTCAAACGCGTCTTATATCGTAAGTATGTCAGATTTTCTTGCACCTTTTGGTATTTATTATATTATGCTCACGTGGAAATTGTTTTAGTTCTTGTACTGTTGCTTTTGCATTGGCAACCGGTGGTGGAGCAGGTTGATCCAGTGCAATTATAGTTCTCAAAAATTCAATGATGTCAGCTTTTCGCATACCGCTTGCTTCTCGCATTCTATGCTGCTGGGCGATTTGTTTTAGCTGAAGCACGGTAGGCATGTTTATATAAGGCAAAAACCTCCTCTAAATAAGAAGTATGTCGATAACCTATTTTAATGTTTGAACTCAACCAGGATCAGAAACTACAATTGCTTTAATCTTAGCTATGTTTTCATTTACTTCTGTGTCGGTTTTGTTTATTTCTGTATCTGTGTAGTCACAAGTGTCTGTGCAACCACAGATTTTTGTATCAATCTGAATTACGCGAGAAATAATATTCACGAACAGATCCGCATGGCAGGCAAAACTGATTACGTGATTCACTCGTGTGCCGCATTTCAGACATGATCGAGCACCTGGACCAGTACGTGACACTAGCAAACGTGCTATTGTGTTTACAGAATTCATAGTGGCATGTTCTACCGCAGAATTAATAGTTTTCAAGGCATTCACCTTTGCATTTGTTGCGTCCCAGTATATACGTTTAGTCAGATTTGAAAATCCACATCACTGGACTCGCAACCATCTCTCATTTTTTCAACTAGATTAAGGATGGATACCATGCATCGCTGTTTTATCTCCGCCACCTCATCAAATGGTACACTGATATTGAAGCTAGGTGGATAGAAAACTTAACAGAGTCCAATACGCGACTGCTTGGTAATTCGAAATTTTAAATCTTGCGTTCAAAATTAAAACGGTTTGTTATTTTTGGTATAAGGAGAAAATGTTGCAAAGGTAGATGTAAATTCATCTGCAAACGCGGACAAGCTAAATTCCAATTTAGTATCATCCTAAAGCAATTCAAATGACACATCACTGAGTATTACACCAATTCGAGTACGACAAGACTTTGTAGGTTTGTATGCAATAACATCAAATGTCTTAGAGCGCCGGTAAATTTCCTCAATTGTTTTTACTTCATTGCTTTTAGTAATAGCTTCTGAAAATTGTTTTCGTTGATTGCGCCGCTCCTTTTCTGCATCGTTATACCACAGTTCATAGATATACTGAAGACTGGTGAGTTTAGATTCCATTCTTATCTAAATACCCAAAAACATTGGTTTAATTGATGTGCTCCTGGGTATTATCACCATTAAAGCTAGAACTTTCACAAAACCAGTTACGAACTTTTGACTCGATTTAAAATCCCTCATGATAACACAACATTATACCATTTTTACAGTGACAAAACATATTTTGACAAGAATAAGCACACACACAAACGTACATACATACATACATACATACATACATACATTAATCCTAGTCTATCACTCTGTAATTGCGGTGATTTTGCTGTTGAATATGTATTTTATCGATTTAAAATGTGAAGGATAAACTGGTGTATTTACAGAAAACAAATCGTACATTGCTAAGTAAAATAATTTTGTATACCCTGTTCACTTTATCAAATGATATACCCTAAAATAATTTTGCATACCCTGTTCACTAAGTCAAATGATATACCCTAAAATAAATTTTGTATACCCTGTTCACTTTATCGTTGGGCATTTGACTTGAAGACATTGCCGAAACAAAATTAATACAGAGCTGACAGATGTTTCTCTCTGATAAAGGTGACTGACGAAGATTTCAAGTTTTCAAAGCTTTCACGTATAATACCAACATAACTGCAGGTCCCTTTTCTTCTTTCTACGTTTAATCTCGGCTGTTTCTGATTCACTGCGTTGCAGTAACCGACAATTACTGCAGCGCAAAGATTTTTCAGAAAATAATCCATTCATTTTATATTACTGCACTGCTATGCATATTATCTTATTATTATTATTATTATTATCATTATTATTATTATTATTATTATTATTATTATTATTATTATTATTATATGGCAATCAAGGCAGATCATCAGTAGGTTAAATGAAGGAAGACTATCTACTTACTTTGCAAAAAAGCTTAAAAACAGAAGTAAATGATGAAATTATTTATTTTCTTCTGTTGAAGCAAGAGACAAATCGGTAGCTTAGTACAAACTAGGGTGAGAACATGTGCAGTTTTTGGGCCACAGCGACTCCGTTACCCTCTTCCCCCGGAAATGCACCCCTCAGTCATATGTGCAACGCCATGGTCGCCTTATTACTAGGGGACTACAAGTAGCTGACCGTCATCCAGTTTGTTCCTCAGAACTGCTGCTCCTGCCACACATACTAGAACACAGGAGAAGTATGGCGAGATAATATAATCCTGTTCTTCTCTTTCTGAAGACCCTTTGCATCGCGCCAAAGGATATTGGTGTTAATCATGCTACGGCAATGACGGTCAAAGAACACAACGGTTGGAATCCAGCGTCGGACAGCAATACTAGACAAGGATGAAATGGCCAACATTGAACAAGGCTACTGTGGATTCTGTCAAAGAGAGTCCACATAAGTGGTCTCAGGATTATGTCACGAATTAGGAAGAAACAATAACGGACTAGCTACCCAAGGACGGACTTTTGAAGGACCTCGAAAAAGGATGCGTCTTCAGCCCAATAATGCCAGATGTCAGATTATGCGCAAGGCTCTGCCCACCTGTATCATTTGAGAAAGTTCGTTAGAGCGGTAGAACCCGAGTGACTTGATAGTGGTCTCGCAAACAGCAGTTTGGGCTCAGACCCTATAGCTTCTCTTGGAACACCGCTATCAGAAGTCTCCAGTATTGTTCCCCTGCTGTACCAACTCAGGGATTCCCAGCAACAGGACTACATGATCGCCATCCAAGGCATCCGAAACTACCGGAACTCAACGACATTATTAGTAGTGAAGCCGCAAAACATGCGACTGGTCTTTGACGCCCATGGAACATTATGATGGCGCTCAACACCCAGGGAATCTCGGTAGAAACTCGACAAAGGTATGGATTATTCAAGACCTTATGCAGCGGAACAACCTCACTTACACGGTAGTATTTGGCAAGGGTAGCGTCAATACCGACTAAGGAAGCGGAGTGAACACCCGTAAAAAGATGGTCGGTTACAAATCACAATACCAGGCCTAAACTTTCCGTTATAGCCTGAAGGTAGATGACATTTTCAAGCTGAAAGAGAAATAGGAAAACTTCAAAGTCGAATGTAACATTCACATGCTCAGCAGCTGATACGCATCAGATACAATTGAAAGAGAGGCGCTACTGCTCTCATAACTTGAGAACACCCAACTGAGGTAGATGTGTGTCTATGTGCACGAGTAACAGTTGCTCATGGACGAATTTACGTCTGCAGCCATCTAGCAAATCATGTAGCACTGGTTCTCCATGCTTTACAACTATTCTTTCTAACCTGCACATGTCCAGGAACCGCATAGGGTAGGATACACGACGACACCCACCTACCAGCTAACCCACTTAATATCAGTCGCAGACTCCGACACAGGCGGACAAACATTTCTCCTCCAGACCATCCTCTCTGTGAATTGGAGTGGAGAACTTGTGTGTTACAGCTGTTTTAACCATGACAATATGAGACGACATTTTGCACCTCAAGCGCGTGACATCGCCATCTTAAGCGGCAGCTACAAAAAATAGCCTGTCGACCTCCTCAGTGGGTCACACTCGCGAAGGAAGTAACATTTCTTGGTCACATTGAATAGTGGCTCTGACAGCGATGGGTTTAAATGCTCGTCAATAATAGGTTCCTGGTATTTGCTAACCTCCCATCGTCTCACGAGCTTGCATGCTTGAACAGGAGCTGCGACAGTGTCCCTAAATCCTGAGTAGCTTCGGCCACGTCAGTGGTCTGCACCTGTAGATGCTGGTCAAGGCATCGGCAACCTCGGAGGCCTCCTTTGTTTCCTTATAGCATATGGCAATATCGACAATGTACCTGCATGTCTTGTGACCAACGTATTGTAGGGAAGAAAGAGTACATCTGACTAGTGCATCTCATCGGCGCATTGTGACACGCCCTGTGGCTGTTGGATAAATCTTCCAGATGACCCGTTTTTTACCGCGATATCCAGGCAACGACCTTGCTGGATATGTTTTCCGAATGTTGTCCGCTTGGATTATCGTCCGGACTGTCTGAACGGCAGATTTTAGAATTTATACTAGTTGCTTTGCTAGCAATCAAATGGTATCTATACCATAGTCACAAAAACAGGACAGCGAAAACAGGACAGTGTGGGTGCTAAATTATTGTCTTGAGGCAGCATGTATGATTCATTCCCTAGCCTTGTGTTGCTGATAAGCTCAATCTGACTTAGTTTCTGGGCCCCAGCGCCCTTTTTCATGCATGAGCCTTTTTCCCGGTCTTTTTCGACCGTCGATGTGGAGAACGTCATGATTATCCTCTAAACAGCAGCCTCCCTAACTGTTTATAGAGCTGTTGATGTTATTGTCTAGCACGTCGAATTCATCTTCATGAACGCATTCATTATTTTGAATTTAGAAACATCGATGGATAACTCATAGCTGAACATACTCTATCTTGGACCTAATTATGTGTGGTTGTATGTTTATTGGCGAAGATCATAATAATTATCATTTCTCATACAATTAGTATCAACAATAAAGAATTCAGAACATTTACTTCGCAGCGAGCCAAATTAAAACAAAAAGACATTTGATACAAAGTTGTCCTTTATTTTTCATGAAGTCATTCTTTCCGAATTATCGTTACAATTGATGTTAACCCATAATCGATTTAGATCTTTTCCCTAAGATTTAAAACAAATTATGCAAGTGAAACTCTAGGGTCGAGTATTTACAGAGAGATACCAATTTTATGGGACGGCTGATGGGAACAATTGAGCAAGCTCAAGCGTCAGGTTGAGCAAGAACTATTGGTTGGGGCTGCGCTATACAAGTTCTAAAGGTATGTCAATGTCATCAAAGGTATTTATACTGCTTTCAATACCGCTAGTATAGGTATGGGAGCGTGTGGTGTAGGCTTGTTCGATACCAATTTTGCTGTCCATGGCGTCGTATGGCTTGGGGTGGCAGCCACAGCATGTAAACTGTTAAAGATTGCAGGAAAGTATATTAACCGGAGCCTACTAATAAAAGCTAAAACGCATGACGTGCTTGCAGAAGCCAAATTAATAGCATCTCATACCACATTTCTAGGGCCTTAAAAGAACCACGCATATCCGCCGAAGAGTTCGGACTAGTCCTGGATGAGGTTGAAAAATACCATCCGATCAAACATTAAGTTCGCCCAGGGCCAGCAAAAGCATCTGTCACAATTGAGGAAGACCCCCAAACCGCTCTCATCCAGCGAGGGTATATTTTCGCTTATTTCTTCAAAAACACTGTTTGAAAATTCACAGTAAAACATCGTTGCTTGCATGAAGAATCTATCCCGCCTCCATATGATGACGCTAAAATCACGAGAGCTCTTCCTTATGTATGTTGGGATGAATTTACTGTGCCTCTGTTAGACTGTGACCCAGAACAGTTGGTGTCTACATTACTACTTGGGTTGTGGCTGTAAGCAGCTGACTCATCATCGTTTCCAAGGTTCAATTGATAACTACTCAGAATTTCAGTGTATAAATAGACCACGCTTACCATTACTGAGACTTTTTACGTGAACGTTATATACGATCGTGATAGTTCCTCCGAGTGCACTCTCTCAAAATATTGGCAGAATAAAATGCTTTGCAGGGAGGGAGGGCAAGTATTTTATTTTAATTTTTTGTACGTCTATGTTTAGTTGTCAGTACAATACAAAATCTGTCTTCTGTTCACAGCCAAATATCATCGAGTACTTTCTATACCGTGTTTCAGATTACCACCATTATTTATTCCAAAGAAGACTCGGACCAGTGCATCAAACGGTTACTAAATAGTAGTATTAATGTAACGATGATTCACAAAGAAGATTCGATTGAGTACATCCAATAAATACTCAGGACTGGGTATAATATGACTGGATAAAATATAACAATAGTGAACAAAAGAAGAGTCGAACGCATTCATACAACACGAGGATATGGATACACCCCTTATGGAGAGGTAATTTTCTGCGAGCCTGCTCCTGACGACCAAAAACGTCATTTATTCATGTGAACCCTCCTCCCCATTTAAGTCTCTTTGTATAAGTCTTTACACGCTAGAGCTAAGTCAGAATTGGAAAGGGAGGTGGTCGTTGGTCGGGTTCAACTTGGCGCTCCACTTCTTATGGTGGATGTATTTCTGGAAGCATGATTTATTTCTGTTTTCTTGTCACTGTGGGGGAATTCATTTAGTTTTTCCCTTTCAAAATTTACAATTTTCTTTCGTCTCAACAAATTAATGTTTTTGCACCTATTGAACGCATAGGATGAGATGCAGATATAAGGTACAAAATACGTTCATACTCTAGTTTCCTACAAGTTCTGAAAACTCATCGTAGTAATTAAACCAGATTTATTCTAATTACTATTAATAAGAGTTGTGAGCGTTTCAGATTGAAACGGAACGATAAAGGTCCTCAAAGCAGCAAAGATTTCTGATACATTCTTCCGCCTATACAAATATTTCAATATTTATTATAAAAAGTTCTTAAATTGCGTTTCAGTTTTCAAACTGAAATATCATGCTTATTTTCCATACAGCTTTATAATAACTCCACTATTCAAAAATGCTTAATAAAAGCAGTACAATACTAAAACGAATTTGTGGTATACCTTCCTCGTGACCTATAAGGACGCATCTCTATCACTGACATTTTGTGATGATATTTATAATAAGCTTAATTTCGCATTATTTTCCCACAAGAGTACTCATTACCTAGCTCGTGTCATCAAGTCCATCGCAGTATTTGATTGTAATATTTCATTGATATCTGCCGAATAAAGACAGTAGGGTAGCTCTAGAACGAAGAAGATGTAGTGTTATTAAAAGAAATATTCCTACTAACCACTGGAAGTATTTGGCAGGTCTTACTTAATCCGGTCAGATCATTAAATCAATTGAATTTTGCCGCATCTCAATATAAACCAAGTTCCGCTTCTAACCCGGTATTTCAACATGCAATTTATATATTCCTACGTCCTACTGTTCAATAAAACTCACATCATTTTTGTGAAATGTTAGTTATTTAGTCCAATGATGATTGAAATCTAGTGATGGAACATACTGCTAGAATTAATTTGACATAAGCAAAAACCTTCCTAATGTTTGTGGCACAAAAAATTCGTATCAGTGACACATTTAATTTTAGTACGCGTCGAAGTAGAATATGTCAAGACATTGAGTGAAGTTTAATTTTAATTTATGTCTCTCGTTGGTAATAGAACGGTGACTTATTTGGCTTTCCCAAGAAACTTTAGATGTCTGATTTGTATTAATTTAACCACGCGAGATTATTTCCTGTTGGCTTCAGGGAGAAAGAGATTCATCTAAGAACAAATATCTTTTTTCACTTAGATGTTGTCTTTAATATAAATTAAAGTTTGGCTTAGATTATTAGAATTCCGTTCGAAGAGTAGTGATTTTGTCTTTGTTTTTTGTTGTTTTTTTTTTTGTTGTTGTTTTTTTTATTTATTTATTTATTTTTTTGAAAGCTGTATATCACTTTCACGAGCACGTTTAATTTAACGGAAGGTAAACAAAGAAAAGTACCTTAAAATTCATTCTCAATCGAAGGTATAATTTACCGCTGCTCACATTCATACTTCACGTACACTTCCTCAATACGAACATGGCCCTGGCACGAATCTTAAGTTGCGCCTGGGTAGATATGTCCTATGACTTTACTACTGAAAATAAAATCCAACATTTTCTGAGGTATTTCATTTAAAAATAACTGAAATTGAATAGCATATTTTCGGGATGGCAAGTTTTTGAATCAGCTTGTAAATTACACATCAAAAGGATAAAAATTACTGCTGGCTGGAATCTCTGGAACCTAGAATAGTTCTGTATCTATTCACCTTCCAAGGAGTCGATAAAGTACTTGTACATGTACTTTAATGCGTTAATCCGGTATGAGCAAAAGCAGAAAGTGGCAT
Source organism: Megalonaias nervosa (assembly GCA_016617855.1). Lineage (NCBI taxonomy): Eukaryota > Metazoa > Mollusca > Bivalvia > Unionida > Unionidae > Megalonaias > Megalonaias nervosa. The sequence continues at coordinate 13,982 of JAECUM010008334.1, read as the reverse complement.
GTCATTTAACATATATTATATTTCCCTTTTTCTTCTTGGTGAAAGGATCCAATAGTAATATAATTTAGAATGATCGAAGCTTTCTTGTTGGAAATAACGTATTGTATCAGTGACATATTTGTGGTCAGATTTTGCAGAAGCTTGATAAATGAGATAAAAGAAAATGATTACATACAAGTAACAAAGTGATAATTTAACTCCTGTATATGAAGAGATACAATCACTCTGCTTATGTGCGAAAGGCGCTTGCTACCCATTGAGTATATGAACCCTATGTTGCTAGTCCTATAGTCAGTAGCGTACTAATGGATGGAGAGGGCAGAGGTCTTGGCACGCCAAAACAGCTGATAATTATTCTTCGAAAATGACAAAAATTGTGTTGGTTTTGTTTTTTTGTTGTTGTTGTTTTTTTGTTTTTTGTTGCTCTTAAATCCTGACCTTTCAGTAAAATGACATAACTCACCCGTATAACAAGAATCTGCAAACTCATTTCTACTGCCAGGGTGTGCTTTATGAACAAAGTGCTACCTTATCCATTGGCGACCCAACACTCCGTTAATCCTCTTTCGTATCAAAGCGAGTGAGAGGGATCCAGACATTAATCAATACTATCGCCTGGGCACAAATCAGATAAAATAGACGTCTCTCTTCGAATCCGTCAGACAACAACTAGAAGGCTTGTTATATTTTTTGTAAACAAACCCCCTAGTTGGTGGGAGGGGGCACTAGCTCCCTCCCAAGAACCTTCTACCGGCTTCCGTCCTTCGGGCCTCGTTTTCTGGTCCTTTGGGGCCATCATCGTCGCCCTGGGTGCCATTTACGCCACTGGCCCCGTGCGCCATTTTCCCTTAGTAAGCCACTGCTTCTAGTTGTATTTAGACATATTGCGCTAAATAACACGATTAATTAAAACAACAGAAGACTTCTAATTTCACTGATTTTCAAAAACGAACAGTACTTTTTCCACTTCAAACACAATCATACGGATACCCATTAGTGCCAAACTGAGTGAAAAATAATATTGTAAATATTCGCAATACATTTTTGCCAATAAAACGCAATAATTTTGAAAATCAACGCAAAATTTACAATACCGACATTCATAAATGTTCAGTACAATATTAAGTGCTATAGATGCAGAATTGTTGTTTTCGATAAGAATAAGTTTGAATTCTACAGAAAATGTATCACACCACTGTCAGCTGGGATGTATGGTGTTCGATTAAGAGCTTATTTATGGACTGTAAAGCCAAATGGATTGTGTTAATCAAATCAAATGGTTTTTAATATAGAATCACAGAATGATAGAAGTAGTAATGAAGGTTACTGGGAATGGGAATTTAACATTAAGCGGCTATCATGAAAATATGACTTATTCATTCTTACAACAACCCTCTTACTGACCAGCACCAATACCTACTGGTGGAAATGGGAAATGAAATCTCAAAACCGTCCATAGGATAAACAAAATGAGTCTGCTTGCGGGGAATTAGGAACTGAGCATGGACATGATTGAACGATACTTACTTTGACTGACCAGCACCCACTTGTACTCACCCCTCCACTTGCCAACAATCTCACCTACTGACCAACACACTCTATTGACCAACACAGCGACTTACTAACCAACACCGATCTCAACAGACCTACGTCAATTGTTACGGACCAACACCAAGACCTGCTGATCAACACACTGTTTTACTGACCAGCACCAAAGTCAACTGACCAGCAGTCATTAATACTGACCAATACATGGTGTTACTGACTAGCATGGGATCCTACTGACCAACACTCTCACTTACTCACAAACACACCATCTTACTAAATAGTAATCACTTTTACTGACCAACCAATTAACACGTGCTACGTGATAACTGTTAGTGTGCTTATTGTTTGAAATGTATTTTTAAATATAACATTAAGCCCTTTAAAAAGTAGAAATAACAAAGTGTCAACATACGTAATGTTATAAATCCTAATAAATAGGTAAATACACCATAGAGGGGTATATACTTAAATTTATTATATCATTGAATCACATGCATCCTGTGTAATATTAAGCCCGGACAAAACTTACCACAGTATTTCCAAACCTACCCCAGCATTTAGTCTGTTTGTACGAATTAGTTTATTAGTATTATTGGTAATGACAGCTCATGAAATGCTAGTAATACCAATACTAATACTAATGCTATTAATAGCAATATTTTGGTAGAATACTTGTTCAAGCCATGTCCATATCTGAAGCTTCTTTAACTATTTCATAAATATGTGCAGATATGTCAAACTCATTTTAAATTTTCCTAATGTTGCTTATTCTTACATATATTGAACAAAAGACGACATCTATTGAAATTGCACCTTTACCCGCCAACACCTCTCCTTTTATTTCTTTTCTCTAGCTATGGCGCGTTCCATCGCTGGCAATGAGATCGATTCAATAAAACTAAAAGGGGACTGGCAAGCTGAAGAAACGTAATTTTTCTTTTTCGATTCGGTTTTAAAACTATTGAGTAAGGATTCAAAATAACTTAACCACATGTTGTAAATAATATTATTATTTTAGACTCTTTCAAGGTAAATTAGCAGCCAGTTAATAGTGTTAATAGTATGTTGTTTCAACTTGCTTCCAATGTTCAATCTGGCATAAATTTTCAAATTTATTTGTGAGTCTGTCCTGAGTTTAAATTCTTCATTCTTACGTAGTTTAAAGGCATATCTAAACTGACATCGAATTTGACGCATTAAGTCATTTTTAGAGACTGACCGTTATCACGCCATTTAAGATGAGCAATTCGTTCATAACCGTGCATTTCTTTGACAGAATATTCCAGACTGGTAAAAAAAGTGATTAGGTTTGGACTTTCTCTTTAAGTAATTCTTAGAGGTGGTCCAAGTTGTCGCTATATTCGTGTAAAACCCAATTATTTGTTTCATATCAACAGGACTACTGCATCCATGAGCATTAGAGACCCCTACATTATAAGGGACATCGGCCTTGTTTAATAAGATTGCAGATGCCTAAGTATAATTCAGTTTTTCGTCAGCAGTAAGGTCTGACCAAATTTAGTGTTCAAGTGGGCATGGATCAATACCGGGAAGTAGGTCAGTACTGAGTCATTAAAATAGGACGATGGTCGGACCCTACCTGAGTCTAAATTATTTTCATATCAGTTATATCGAAATTTGCAGATTGTTTAGATATACAATGATCCAACCAAGTGGCATTACTGGAAAGTAAAAGATGTTGTGTTGTCAACTATACTTGGTAAATCCGATCTGACACAAAATACTTCACAAAATTGGCAATGTTCATCACGAAATGGAGCAGATAAATCTAAGATACAAGCATTTCGTGTAACATTTTCTGCAATAAAAATTAATTTATTAAGTTATCGATAAATCCCCAAATAGGTAGTTAGGGATTTACAAAAATGTCTTACGAGTAATACCTATTTTTTCAGATCATAGAGGTCTTGTAATTATATAATACTGGCTAGAGATCTACTGTATAATATACATACAGCCAAGAAGCATCTACCTGTATGTGTGTCTTTTGAAGATTAAAATCAGTCATATTCCCGATCCACAGAATTCCTCGTGAGCTGATGAAAAAGAGTCAAATTCTTTACCGAATAGCCATAAGTCTTGTTGAAAATAAATTTCAGACACGTCGCATAAAAAGTCTCATGTTTTGAATATTTCTTGTCATAAAACGTCAGTTGTAGAAACTAATGCTTAAGGTAGCCATTATGTATAGTCAAATCCAATAAAGTAAAATTCATCTGGTAACTATAGCCAAACATGCTAATACTTGATGCCTTTGCGTAAACAGTATTTTGACAAAAAGTATTTTTAAACAAGTTGTTGCTATGGTTTTGGGGGTTTAACGCCGTTTCTTAGCGTAAGAACAGCCTACAGGAAGCTACTGACAGTTTTCTCACATAAATACAATGGCCGAGCTCGAGAAACGAACCTACGCCGACAGAGGTGAGAAGGCTGTGATCGGTTTAGGAAAGCGCTTTAGACCATACGACCACCCTGGGCCCCTATTTTAAAATAGATAAAAAGATAAAATAGATAAAAGATAAATCATAATGACATGAGATTGTAATTTATTTAGTAATTATATCCCAAAGCAATCACCTGGATATAAATGTCGCATCATCTAATCGTTGAAATTGCTTTTTGACCAATTGCTAAACAACAAAATGGAAAAAACAGCGACGCTGTCACTATATAAATATTTAACAATAAATGTGTTGTGAGGAGACAACTCATAATCGACATATAAGAAGGCCTTTTTAGAGATACTTAAGGAAAAGAGACAGATTTGCTCAAACGATGCCACACCCTATCAGAGACACTTAACGGAAACAGCAGAGAACTACTCCAAATATGGCATAGCATTATTCAAAGCACGTAAAGAAAACAGAATGATTCTTAAAGAGCTAGCAGATCATGTTCTCTCAATGGTCATGGTAGAAGATGCAACCATGAAAGGAATAGTTTCGATGTCTGCAAAAACTTAATAGAACAAATTCCAGCCTTGGTAATATGCTACGTTTCATCGGATTTCAGACAAATGAGGTGAAGCATCCTTGAGTTAAGGAACAGTTCCTGAGAAAAAGAAGTCTCTGTTACATGGGCAAAGTTTAATAATTGAAAGAACACACTATAATGCGACCAAAAATGCTTTTCTTTCTTCTCAAGCTTTAGCACCCAGATACGACATGGCTGTAATTGTTTTTGGTGTAGTTGCATCATGTGGTGCTTTTAGCCATCAATTCTCTATGTGTAATGTACATAAAGCATACAAACTTATAAAACATCATATTATTCATCCGATAAGCTTACATGTAAAAACAGTACTTCCGGCAGAAAAGTTGCAATGATGTAATTTGTCTCATGGCTATTATGTTTCAGAGAGTGTATTTGCAGAGGATGGGAATATACCTGCAGGTTTTTAAAAGCACAAAGCGTCCACTAAAAACCTTTCGAGCAACTTGTGACTCGATGGAATCTTCATCATCTCTGTTTTATGTAATGAAAAGACTGTCACTTGGTGATGTAAATAGATTTTGAAATACTGTTGTGTGCAAAGATGAAACACAACTATGGCAATCTCTTCTTCGTGCTTGTACCCCCTCATCACACACACAGACACACACACACGCACATGGGCTCAAGGACTAGTATAGTAAATGCTACACAGGCATGGATTCATGGACTTGTATGTTAAATGCTGTACAATCCTAGGCTCAATGAATAGTATATTAAATGTTGTCCTGGTCTGGGGTCAATGATTAATGTGTCAAATGTTGCACACCCATTATTTCCTTATAGTTCCAAGAACTAAGATCATATTTCGATTCAAGAAACCTGGAAGCTTCATGCGGTTTATATGTCATCAAATTTTGTTTTTATTATAAATGTCCTGTATTTTATTAACGGAAGAGAAAAATGAATAATGGGGCTATTGAATCCAAAATTCCGGACACACCCGTAAATATAATAAAAGAATTTCCACCATGATCATGTCCACGCATCATCACTTTCTCCGTGTGATAATGATATAATTGCTCAACGTATATTTTTTCATGTTTGATCACAATCCAGAAATCTGTGTTGTTTCCTATGGTAGTAATTGATATACCAGGAGTGGAAATTGAACATCTTTACATTATAGAACACTTGATTAAATCCGCCATATAAAATGCGGTGTAATCATATATTGATTCACTTTTATGGTAATTCTAACTGTATATGAAACTATTAAATAATATTAATTTATATAAGTGGTCCTGAAACAAAGTAAAGGCAAAGGCTGATTCCAGGCGTGAAAAATGGTACAAAAGTGTCATGAAAAGACATCTGACACAGCGATGTCAGCTTGTTGCTTGAGAACGCTGATTTGTGGTCTGGTCGATAATGATATTGTCTAATAAATACCGATAGTTTCAATCTGTTACAACGCTTTAACAGTATGCATTCAGCCTTAATGCCAGTGAATGACGGAACTGTGTATCGGGATTAGATAGAGAAAGTTGCTGGAAGAATCGCAAGAGTGTCGTAGAATATGCGAATTAAATTGATTATAGCCTATCTGAGAAATATCCAACGCATCAAATATAACATCTGACAATCAGCTAAAGCCTACATTCGTTGCATGCAAGAGAAAAGTTCCAGATACTTATCTCCGGTTTCTGAAATTTGTGGCATTAATGGCGATCTTGATTTCCCAGAAAGCACCACCAAAATCGTCTCTGCACTTCATCTTTATCATCTTATCATCGAACATCAGAATCTGTATTTGTTGAAAGCCAGTTCCCAAGAACGTCTACATAATGATACACAGCTTCTTTCATACTCAATATGTTTTCTAAGATCTGTCAATGCTGTTGCTTGTAAGGTTAGTTCCGCATTTAAAGTAAGAAAATGTATACATTAAAGGTAACGAAACTGTTAAACTTCTGTAGAGTATCCTTCATGATTTCTGTTGAGTATCCTTTTTGATTTTAAACTATTTTTTCCCATCGAACTTAAATATTATTCACTATCTGCTGACTAGCAAATAGTGCCATTAAAATTTGTTTGCAAGTTCATAATGAGTCAAAAGATAGCAAACTATATTATGTTCCAGATATATGTCTGAATATTTGTAAATATCATAAAGACATGGACACAACTGTATTTCTTGAGACTGTGCAAATATCACTGGATATTTAACAGTGAGCCATAAGAAGACCAAACTACCATGATAATGTAGGAATAATTTGCATCTTTATCCAGGCATTCAGCACTCTCTCCGTCAAATGTGTGAATCATATTCGCGTTTAGCAAATAAAAGCAAATGTTGCATAGGTGAGGAAAACTCAATATAAAAAGTCACATAAACGATCGGAATGAGTAAAATATGGAAACACGATCCTAATGAGTGAAATACGGAAATAAGATCCTAATGAGTGAAATATGGAAACACGATCCTAATGAGTAAAATGTGGAAACAAGATCCTATAAAATATGAAAAAAAAGGAAATATACAGAAGGCTTGAAAATAAATTAAATGACATGACACAAAACAAGCAAATTAAACACACAAAACAAATATCAGTTAATACAGACTGAATACAAAAAGTATCAAATTTACAGCGAGAATCAACATCATCGTAATCTTTTACTTATACAATCACTGTTCTCGCTGTCCCAGATGGGCATTACGATAGCCATTTTCAATGTCGTGGCCAAGTACCTGAGTTTATGTAAATAAAATTAAGACTTTTGTCTAAAAGCGATCTATATATCGAAAAGTATTAGTGTTCAAGAAAAGATCGAATGTGGAAAGAGGAAAACATATAAGGAGTTACAGAATGTATGCATCAATGAATGATGAGGGATCACACTTAGACAATTTCCAAATGTAATCGACTTATCATTATCGCGTAAACATATTGGACAAAATTATTTTCGAATACTTTCCAGTTTTCTTTGAGTCATAAATATTTTGTTAAATTAGATCCTATCTTTAAATCAAAGCTTTAGTTTTGCATTCAGGCGGTCCTAAGAGGGTTTTCTCTATTTTAAGCATCCAATGTACCGTTGAATGATGTTTTTAGGCAAGAATTCACGATAAGACAAAACAAATGGCTCTTAAAAATATACGACGATTAGCACAATGACAGATTTGTATACTTCAAACCCATTTCTTCGTTCGATCCTTGTACTTTTGTAGATAAATTGGTATTTCTTTTACAAATAAAGGAATCCTTAAATTAGCTTCCCAAGACAATACCTATTTCACCATTAAAGCAATAAACTTGTGTAATTCACCGTATAAAATAGCCATGGTCTTCTTGAAAGGGTAATAACACACTAAATTATTTTAGCCTGTGTGCAAATTTAATTTTAATACTGCGGTGTAGCATGATATCGAAAGAATAGACAATGAATGAAGTACTGTTTCCACCTTATTAAGTCCATTTACATTCATGCTGTTTCTTTTTCTTTCTTTTTTTTTCCTTTTTTTTTTTTTTTTTTTTTTTTTTTTTTGTTGTTTTATTAATTTTGTTTTTGGCACTATAAATTAAAAACGTGTTTTAATACGTAGACAAGCCTGCGTCCAGCCGTTGATCTACGATTAAGATTAGATTATCAACAAAAGCTGAATAATGATTCAAAGTTGAATCAAACTAACAGTGGTATCTGTCACTATTCAATAGTCTTATTAAAGCAGTTAAAGACCTGTTTTGCCTTAAAGAGTGACCGCAATAGTTATGCTAATCATGGCACCTGTTTGGTATATGGGTGATTTGAAATGCATGTTTGGTATCTGGGTGATTTGAAATGCATGTTTAGTATCTGGATGATTTCAAATGCATGTTTGGTATCTGGGTGATTTGAAATGCATGTTTGGTATCTGGGTAATTTGAAATGCATGTTTGGTATCTGGATGATTTCAAATGCATGTTTGGTATCTGGGTGATTTGAAATGCATGTTTTCATACAAGAGAATTTAGGTTGCATTGATTTCTTCAAAAAGTGACTCATGCCAGATATTTTGTGGAATCTTGCTCGAGTAAATTTAATTACCCTTTCAGTACTTTGTACGAAACCTAATATTGCCTTATTTATTTGTTTTAAAATAATAATAATCCTGATATAAATTCGCACAATAAATTCCACTCTAACAATCAATGTTTTCGTGATACCAATAACCTGCGACAATAACTCACTATTTCTTGACACCAATAGCCTGTGACAATGTCACGTGAAAATTTGTATATTTCATTTTGTTTTCCTGGTTCAAATGCTTAGATGGATAAACGAATGCGTGTAGGTCTTTTTTCTGTGAATATTCATGAAAGTAATGACTTTAAGTTAATGTTCAAAATAGTTAGACAAATCAAGAAACTTAATGAATAACTGTACGAAGGATGGGAAATTAAGTATGTGAAGCACGAATAAAGTTCTGGTGAAATAAGATAAAAATCAAACATTTTCGGCTTATTTCTTGTTATTATTTCATTTTAGTTATCACTTTAGTAACCAACAAAGACAAAAAATTGTTGGGATTAGAATAATTTCAATATCAAATACGGTACAGTGTTATAATCGGTAGATGCTTATTATGTATCTATTTTGATGACATTAACGCGTGTTTCTCTGATAAAAGAAGAACCTCGCCACATTAGAGGTTTGCAGGATTGACCTGATTTTGTCATGATGGCTGTGCTGGATGTCGAATTCTAAAATTGACAATAACTATTTTGTTGCATTAATGGTCAAGATCATTAGTATGATTCCTTTCACTCGATGTTTATTACACTTTAATATATCAGATTTAAGTATTATGATTTGACCATAACTTCATGTCATAGTAAATACAATTATATCCTTTAAACTCATGAGGGCTCATGAATGTAGAATAGGCCCACTGTAATTCGCAAAAGAGAATTAGGAAGAGATAACTTTTTTACCGTGGGATGCGTCCGGTGTCATTGGAGGAGATCATTCTTGTAGTTGTGTAGATACAAGCCGATTGTATCAACACCGATCAATCACACTACTTTGACTTCGACTTTAAGGATGGATTTGAGTGTTCCGGTCTGATCAATCGGCTAGTAGTAAAAATGTAGCACATAGGAAAAGCAACTCTGCGAGCGAGAAACCTGTAATATGAGACCTACCAAAGGAGCAGCAGACCTCTGGCGCCAGTGGAAGTGCATACTCCAAACCGAAAGAGGAGCGAATTAAATTTTCTAATAGACAAACGAAGGAATTTAATGCCCTATCAAAGTCTTCAATAATTTTGGAAGACCAGAAAGTATGGACACTGGAAAGCCCCCTTTACCGGACCAGAGTAAGCTCCCAGAAGTCATGTTCTTCCTCCACTTCCATAAATATGTCTGACACCATGGTACAAAGGAAACTGCTTCATTAAAAGGCAAATGTTGATGAAATTAGACTTCTACTTAAAGAACATTACCCAATAGCTGTATCTGCCTTGTTGTTAGAAAGTGATAAGAGTTCATTTAATCTAAATGGCAGCTAGCAACAACTTTTCAAGAAATGCTGATAAAGCCGCTGAATGAATGTACATCATCATAAATAATAAAGCAACACAAAGCCAAATTATTTTCAGTATCACGTTGCCTTCTGTAGCCATTCGTGTATCCATATAGAAAGTGCTTATTCCTTTTTGTTCAAATACTAATATATCTCCATCCAAGCACTTGAATCAATCAACCTGATCTTGACCATTCAATGATAGTTACCAGCATTTGTTTTTGGTCTACTTGGCGACTTTAATGGTCTAGTAATATAGACTTTGGATCTTCAAAAATACATACAGGAGAGAGAAAAAAGGAAGACTTTCTTTCAAAACACAATCGTTCAATTTTTAATGATCAGTTTTATATCTGATGTATCCTGCCACCGGTCTTCTCGTTCTTAGATCTTACCATCTGTGATCCATCTCTTTTATTTGACTTCTCTTGGGAAATCGGTAACAATTTCTGTGACCACTTTGTAATATATTCAAGACGTAATATTCCCAAACCTCGAGAGCTAGGACATGTATGGAAACTGAATATGGCATATCCGCGTATATTAATTTTGACAGTTGATCGTTTTTGAACGTAATGGATTCAATATCCAAATTGATAAACATACTACAGTTTATTGCTGGATATACAATACAAAAACCCCAAGAGATTCTTAAACTTATCAGCATATCATGATTAGTGTAATGACGCCATTAAGGAATATAACTAAGTCCTATAACTGTTAATGTCGGTCAAACAAGCGAAAATCTAAAGAAATATCAGAATTAAGGTAGGTGTAATTCAAGACAGCATATTGTATTCAGCATAAGAATTATGGACAAAGTGAAATGTTGCCTTAATCCAGAAAACGAGTTCCCTTTATGTGTTGAATATATTTTTATATGTTATAGGTCAAATATTCTGTTTAAAGAGAAGCTTATGTAGATATCGTAGAAATATGCAGAAGAGAACAATTCGGAAATTTTAAAACTGTCTGTATGCATTGCATTACATTACATCGAAACCATGATGACCAACACTCTGTCGTGACGGTTCTCTTATCCCTGTTGTAGGAGACATTAAATATTGGGGGATTATTTTTCCGTAAGCTTAGTTTCCTTCTTTATATATTAGGCACCTCAGGGACACGCGTAAAAACAATCAGAATTCTATTTTTTCCATGATTGCTGAACCCCTGACTAATTTGTGAAGTAGGAAGACCAAGTTTCGCTCATCAGACAAATGTCAGGAGGCTTTTGATAAGTTAAAGGTAATACAAAAAGTTTTTTCAGCTCCAGATCTCACTAAATCATTAAAAATGTCTGTAAATACAAATAGTGTGAGGGTTCGTGAAGTACTGTTATAGAAAGACAGATATGGCGTGGATCATCAGGTGTGCATTTTTTCTAGGAAACTGAATACGCGCCAGAGAAATTATTCCACGACAGAGAGGGAGTGTTTGGCTTTAATGATGACCTTTGAGGTGTATCTTAGTGCAGCTCCTTCTCCAATTGTTGCCTTCAGCACCTTTGATTTTCATGTGCATATCAAGAACAACTTTTCATTTTTGTCAAATCATATAGTATTCGTATCCTTAAACGAAACGTTCTATGTTATCTCTTACCAGATGATTAAATTATCGAATATCACAGTCAAAATATTATCTGCGTCAAAATATATTATAGAAATGGTCACATGTTGACAGGTGGGTAACGTACTTTTAGCGGAATGAAGAATAGGCAAGATTTTCTTCGTCTAATATTTTTACGACACATATTCTAGACATCTTAGACTATACGCTACTGGAATAGCCGACAGCCATCTAAACCCCTGACCTAGTTTTATGAGAGCAGAGAAGACGATTGAGTTGCTACATTTGGTTTGTATCCTAATTTAGATATATATAACCCTTGTTATGAGAATGAACTCATGATTTTATATATATATATATATATATATATATATATATATATATATATATATATATATATATATATATATATATACTGATAATGTTTGATGAAAGTAATAATGACATAGGAATCTTTCAATCGCTTGACTACTTTCTCCAGTGGCTTTACCATCTCAGTTAATGCAACGTTGATAGGATTATAAATTTAATCTACGTGCAATTGGATGGTTCATTCATCTAAATTAGCTTCATCATTTTGGTGACAAATCAGAATAACTTGGTTAATGTTGGAGGAGGAGAAGAGAGTTTCCTGGAGATAATCGTAAACGCAGAAACATCGTCTGTCTCAAGAGCAATCCTAAATTATGGATGACTAGAAAGCCACTAATATTTAGAGCAAAAACCATAATTTCTCTGATTGCTTGCGGGTCCGGTTGACTTGGAGCCTTATCGGCCAAATCAGATGAATTTACAATAATTTTCAGTTAATGTTGGTACTTTTATCACACCCAAAGTGTATATTTTACGTCAAAATGAATTTCTACCGGATGAAATCTGTAGGTTGATTTTTTATCCGAGCTAAATGGAAACATTTAAGATCAAAATATCGAAGTCAAGCCTCTCCGTCATATACATTTACTTTACCATTTGAAGTAATAACTGTTACTCCAGAGTAGGAATGTTTGCTCTTAATGTGTAAATTCAGTATTTTGATTTGTCAGACAGATAGTTGGGTAAGATGTAAGGTCGAATACGTTTTTAAGACAAAGGGAATAGGTAACAATAACACTTAATTTAATTTTTCAATGGATTCAAACAGTCTGCAATAGTGTTCACAATTTGTTTACATAATTAAATCTTTTATTGATATTGGAAGAAATACAACTGATTTTCTGAGACACCGACTCTATAAAATAGAGTTTATTTGTTCTGTCGTTTTGAATTTATATAACGAAGACAAACTGAAGCGTGGAGTAATTGTGAAATTTTATTTTCTTCATGTCACTTTCACGTGCTATATCCTTAACGCATGAATTAAGCATTCGTTAACACATGAATAGCCTACGGCCTCTGATGATATGATTCCTGTAGTACACAGCATAGTAAAACAAAGCATTATCTTGAGAGTAATGAAAATGATAACTTGTGTTCCTCATATAACAATATTAACAGCTACTGTAAAACATGCATAAACTTAATGTACAAGCATGCAGTCTGTTTAGTATCCAAATTTGGATTCTTGACACTTGCCCTGAGAAAAGAAGATTTTTACTGTTTAATTGTCACATTGGCCTCCAATTGTCGTAATCTACAATCCCAAGTGGAAGAGTAGTAATTACAAGGTGTAAAATAAAAATCTCAACGCTCTCAGAATACGAATGAGACTGAGAGCATCATATAAAATGTGTAATTAAACCAAGATGACCGAGATTAAACCTAATCGTACAATCAGGTCATCAAACAAATGATTTTTGGTTTACGAGCAAGGCATCTTTGTTGGCAATGTGTAATAATTAGAGAATGTGCCATTATCGTAAGTTCATGAGTGGGCGTTTAAGACACTAAGGTCGCAAGTTAAAAACCTGAGAATATAATTACATCTTTTACTTCCATTGTTTAAATGACAATAAATTAATCATAGAGTACTCTCGTGTGTTTGTGTGTGTGATTTCGATTTTTAACATAGCTTTAACAATTTTTCAGTCATATCGCTTCGATGACTGCATTGTGGCAGTTTATATTGATGTCTAGCACTGGGGCATCATGCCACAGACATGTAGCATTATGTCCGACCCAATCACAATATCCTGACACCAGGCCGACTAGTCCTAACACTAACCTCTTAATGCTGAGCGCCAAGCGCCAATTTTTGTAAGCGTTTGGTATGACTCGGCTGGGGTTCAAACCCGCCAGAGTGGTTTGAGTACTCTCAATACTTTGGGTTTCATAATCAAATTATATATATATATATATATATATATATATATATATATATATATATATATATATATATATATATATATATA
>JAECUM010008333.1:0-81816 GCA_016617855.1 Megalonaias nervosa | reverse complement strand
AGTGAATAGGGGTACTAGGGCCCTCATCATGCCAAAGAAGGAAAATCAGCCTGGGGCACTATGGCCCTCTGATTTATAGACCCAAAAAATCAGCCTGGGCCACTATGGTCCTCAATGGGAATTTTGTATTAGCACACGCTGGGCCTGTATAGCGCCAAGAGGAATGGAACAGATAGGGTGACGTCACGGTACTGGCCATTGGCAACAATGTAGCAAGGTAGAACTGTGACGTCAGGCCACCTGTGTCATTGCTATAGACAAACACGAATTAGTCGCGTTCGTGTTTTAATAGAGTAAGGGTTTTAAATTTTTTTGTTTAGGCAAGAAAGAATTAATATCTTTTCGAGGCATATGAAGTGGCCCTGAAAAGGGCCTTTGTCTTCTTCTTCTTTTGTCTCCACTTCTTCCACCATGTTCTCACTTTTTCAATAATTCCTTTCTTCTTCTTCTTTTCTTTGTCAGGAATCCAGTCAGGATGTCCCAGAGCTCTAAACTTTTCCTGTACCTTCATCCAGTTCCTGTTTAGTCTCTCAAACTCTTCTTTTCTCTTGATGTTTTCTTTGTCCTTTCTTTCTTTTCTCCAGGTCTCTTTAATTTTCCTCACATCTTCTTTCATTACCTTTATCATGATGTCTTCGCCTTTCTTTAAATTGTCTAAGCCTTTTTTGACAAAAGACCACTCAGTTAAATGGAATATGTCTTCCAAAAAACATCTCACTTTGATAACAACATCAAGAGCCTGCTTCAAGGTTCCCACTCTTACATATTTAGGATGGATGAAGCCTCTCAACTTCTCCACTTCCTCTTCTATCATCCATTGTAATTCATAATTAGCTGCTTTCAGACTGTTCACCAAGTCTAGGCTACCTGGGAACCTCCATTCCTTTTCAAGCCTTTCCAGCACGTAGGCTCCATCCATCATCCAGTACCAACTGACTTTCAATTTGTTGAACAAGTCCATGTTGCCAGTCATTTTTATGTTCTGTGTAGAATGGCGCGAATGACGAGCGCTCTGCCTTATATCCGTGAAGCACGGACGTGAACGAAAACATCCCTTACACTCACTTCACATACTATAGACTATCCTCACCAACGAACGAGCAAGCATAAAACACACACCTATATACTATCCTCACCAACGAATGAGAATGCATAAAACACACACTTATTTACTATCCTCACCAACGAACGAGAAAGCATAACACACACACCTATATACTATCCTCACCAACGAACGAGCAAGCATAAAACATACAAATATACTATCCTCACCAGCGAACGAGCAAGCATAAAACACACCTATATACTATCCACACCAACGTAGGAGAACGCACAAAACACACAAATTTACTATCCTCACCAACGAACGAGAAAGCATAAAACACACCCATATACTATCACACCAACGAAGGAGAACGCACAAAACACAAATATACTATCCTCACCAACGAACGAGCAAGCATACAACACACAAATATACTATCCACACAATCGGGATGAGAACAAAAAACACAAATATACTATCCACACAATCGGGATGAGAAGAAAAAACACATCGATCTACTATCCTCACCAACGAATGCGCATGCAAACACGCACACACACACACACACACACACACACACACACACACACACACACATCAGTAAAGAAGTGAGTGTTTATAGTCACACTACTTCACATTCACACAAATTGGCAAATTGAATAGTCTCTCTTTTCTAGAGATCTGGTTAGCCCTGAGAAGGGCTGTTTTGTCTTGAACTCCAATTGCACCTGGTTAATGCTGGCACCTCCCAGGGCAGGCACCACACACACAACGACGACTCCAGTCTTGCTCCCAATTGACACGTGTGGTTGGGAGTGCAGAGGGAGCTTGAGTGGCCTCATCATTCCAGTTTTCAGTCTGAGGGATAGTGAAGACTTGTTCTCTCTGTCTTCTCCTATGCCAGACCCGGGGATGGTGAGGTCTCTGCGGCTCCCACTCTTGCCGCTGTCTCTCCAACTCCTGCTCCCAATTTTCAATTTGAGGGACAGCGTCTCTTGGTCGTTGTAGTGCTGGTAATGGTTGTGGTACTGGTACTGATAGTGGCTGCGGTGCTGGTACTGACTGTGGAGGTGTCCTCACCTCAGGCTTCACCTCACACTGAGGTCTCATGATCAGGTGTGGCAGGATCCTTTCCTTCTCCTTTTCTTTCTTTTTCTTCTCCTCCTCCTCTATTCTTTCTTCCTCCGCTATGGCCTCCATAGCCAGTTCGTCTAAAAGACGCCTGGCCTACTCCAGGTGCATTTGGAGCTCCAACAATTTGGCTAATCTGCAACTCATCTTCATCGAAGTTGACTAGCCCACAATGGTAGCCAGACTGACAATTGTGTCGCTTTATATTCCTGGAGCACGGCCGTGAGGAAAACATCCCTGACACCAAAATTTACAATACCAATATTACCATCACATGAAACGCGCGGACCTAAAAGAAGCACTCTCGTTGACTTTTTTACTTTTTCACTTACAAACACAGACATGCACGATTTGACAAGACAAAGAAAACAAAGGGTGGATTTTTTACTGACAAAAAAAACGAAGTGCTTATAGACACACTTCTATTTATTTTTTAAAATTTTAAAAGTTTTGGCAATTGAATTAGTATCTCTTTTCTAGAGTATTGGGTAGCCCTGAAAAGGGCTGTTTTTTTGTTAACGGGAGTAATGGCAATCTTTATTTACTGTCTAATATTGCGTCCCCGTCTGGCGGCAGGCTTTCCTATACGATACCGTCTGCTTCTGCGGAAAGAGAAAGAGAATTCTTTGGTGTCCACACTGCAGTCCACAAAACCTCTGTCTGGTTCTTCCTGCTGCTGTTGTTGTTGCTGCTGTTCTTCTTCTCTCTGCTTCTTCTGAAGTCTGTACTTCTCAGTCCATTCTTCTTGTTCTTTCTTAATTTCCTCTCTGAAGACCTCTTCTATTAGGTCTTGGGCTATGGATAACATCCTGACATTCTCTATCTCTTCAGGCTTCGGTATCAGGTTTAGCCTGACACGATGTAAACTGACGTAAGCTTCGTTCAGCTGGGATAGTCTGGAAGGCATGTTCATAGGTAGACGAGTCAACCATGGATGACCAGACTGGAGACCAACCCGCTTTATATGGTTCAAACGCGGACGCGATAGAAAACATCCCTACTCGGTTTTAGTGTCGGAACGGTATGATAGCTCATGTCATGGTGAGGGATAGAAAGAAGTCAAAGATCATATAGTCACAGTGTTTTTTGAAAACAAACCACAGACACATTTTTTTTGAAAACACAACATTTTTTATTCAACCAACAAGTAACAAGTAACAAGTAACAACAACATCAAACAAATTATTTTTGACAAGGTTGACAACGTTGTGAAATCGTGTGAGATTTCCATTGATGGAAGTCATGAGGCCATTGATGTACACTACGTTTCCTAGCTAAAGACAAAAGATAACTATAATGGTCACAAAACCATCGATCTACTTTCTCATCGTTTCTAGAAGAGTGACGATCAAAATAAGTCACAAAATGTTCTAAAGGATATCCAAGACTGCATTGATAAAGAAAATACAGACAATATTGTCCACACACCATGGAATCTGTGCCTTGTAATTTCACATTATTGTATCGTGTCGTCTGGGCATTTCTTCTCGTAAAGTCAATGATATCGTCTTCCAAAGGGGGTAATCCATACGAATCAAAATATTCCACACAATTCTCTTGAGGGAAGTAGACGGCAACCCAGTGAGTTCCTGGAAGATGACTTTCGTCCGTGTTGATGATATAAGCTTGATGGTCTTGAGGTTTGCGATGAGGTAGTTCATCTTTAGCGCACACGACAGGATTCCAAGAAGCAGTATACGAACTATTGTTCAAAAGGTAATAAAGTTCCCAGGTATCCATTTTTTGTTGTGTTGTTTTTTTCACAGGTAATGATAAGTCATCAATTCAATTCTGACTTTTTGTTTGAAACGATCTGTCAAGTAGCCGTTTCTCCGCCTTGTCTCCGCACTCTGGGCTAAGAGAGCTTCGATGCGATAGATCTCTAGAATAGTCAATGGAGGGCAGGAAAGATCACGCAAGCCTTTATACCACTCATGCAACACTGCTTCTTCTGAGATGAGACTCCAAGCTTCGTCCAGATACTCGTCCAATTTTTCTTCTTGACTCATTCCCAGACATTTATCGTGTTGAATTTCACTGGGATGATCGTTTTGACCTCCATAGCAATCTCTCTTACTCAATTCCGTAATTGTATCCGCTAGGTGTTTAGCAAAACAGGACACTAAGTGTTGTTCTTGTTCTGGCCATCTGGACTTGACTACCTCGTCCTCTTTGTCTTGGTCTTGGGGTTCTGCTTTCACGCTATCCTCCCATTCCATGTCCAAAGATTCTCTACTGTTTAAAGAGGGATAGGAGTCTTCCATTGTGTCTAATAATCTAGAATGACTTCTCTCAAACTGTTGATTTCTATGGTATTATCGAATTCAGCATACAGGATGACGTTGACCGTCTCAGTGAGAGCTTCTGCAAACTGAAGTTTCACAAGCAGTTGACCGGATTTTATAGGGTGGAAATGTCCCTCGTCGCTGCCTTGGTCTGGAGTGAAATCTAAGGCCCACAAAGTGTAACCTCCGACATAATCTTCGTACGAAATACCGTAACTGGTGTTGGTTCCTAGTTGCCCCGTAGCTCCGTACAGGGACAAGGACGATCTCAAGTAATTCTTCTGGGCACAGTTAGATTCGAAGGGTTTGGTACACAAAGTCTTGCCATCGCGACTCACTTCGATCTTGGACACTCTGTAGTGCTTAAACTGGAAAGGATTTTGATCGTGGGCTCCGTTGAGGGCTGCATTACTGACGATGCCAACGATTAAACGTTTGGGTAACTGTCCTTGGAACAGATGATCTTCGATCTTGGATCGGATTCCAGCAGCAATGGTGAATGTTTTCACTTCTACACGTCGTATCGGATACTTGGCGGTCGATCTGCTCAATGTTTGACTGATGTCGTTTCCCGCTTGAGGTAACACTTCTACACGACGCACGTAAAGTCTGGCTTCTTGGATGATGGTTTTGTACTCGTTGGCATGAGCCATCAAATGGAAAGAGACACTGCTGCGATTGAGTCTCAGGCGAATATCCACTCCGTTGAGCAAATACTTGTCTTGCAACCACATGTCCAAATGCAAACGATCCATCAGTTCTAAACTACGACCTTGCAGGATTTTCCTTCGTCGGTTGTTAAAACCCACATTGTGAGGATTGTCATCGGCTGTCAGGACTGTGTCGTTAAACGTGCAGGTGATGCGGTGTCAGGTTTCCATACCACGCAAGCATCCAGATGAGTGTTCTTGGCCTCTTTTCCGTACATCAAGAGATTTTCTAGGTACGCTCGGTAAGGGTAAGTATCCATGCTACTGCTGACCAGTTTGCTATTCAAGTACAAATCCACTTCGCTGAACAAGGAATGCATGAAATTGTTGACGAGAGCTACTCTGGCATCGGCTCCCGGATTGGTGTTGTCGGTTTTGATCACTTTCAGTTTCAGATACAAGTAACTGCTATTCAGATCGACATAATCTTCCGGCTGTCCTTTGATTTCAAACTCAGTGGGAGCTGAATCCGTCAAAGAGGATACGGGATGAAATTCGACCCATTGGGATTCTTGCATCGTCATCGTGGTGGGTGGCATAGCAAAAAGATCCAGTTCCGACTTGGAACAAGCACAAGACTCTCGGTGCATCATTTTCTTTTTTTTAAATAATCAAAAACGTCTAACTCTCGGACGGTTTTTCTTTTCTTAGACTTTCTAGCTCTAGGGATGTGAAGTCCTCTGAAGGGGTGTTTTCGTCGTGTCTTTTTCTGCCTTGTCCTTGCTGTGGCCTCAGGGAAGCAGGAATGCCTGACTCGGCATTGCCCAGGGCATTTATAGGAGTTTCTCGCCGACCCAAAAGGTCTTTGCCCGTTTGAAGCAAGACATTTTTGCCTGCTCTTAAGAAAGCTTCTTTGGGGTTTTGTTTGTCAATGATGACATTTTGGAGAAATTCTTTACCTTGCGTCAACGTGGCATTTTTTAAGGCGTGCAATCCCCGTGCCATCATCGGTTTCAAAACGGGAACCACTGTACGAAAGGCCGATTTGTGCATATCACCTAAACCATGTCCTCGCTGTCGAGCGACTCCTAGGTACACAGGATACATGACTGACAAAAAGTTAGAGTAATCGTTTTCGAAAATGGAGTTTCACTGTGACGTTCCCATTGGTGAAGGGAATATTTTGCCCCAGATCTCCTGTTATAGTAATGTTGACAGTGTCGAAATAAGACTTACTGACGGGCAAATAGTGAGGATGTACAAATTCGCGGTGAACGTCATAGGTGTTTCCACCTTCCTCGTCAGCCTTCGTGGCAGAATCCACTTTGAAAGGAATGACACGCAGTAACGGTACGGAGGTGTGTCCCACTACGTTGTACTCCACCACATCGGAGTACACAAAAATCAAATTCAGTCCTTGGTTCATTTCTACCGGGAATCGAAAATGTTTCGCAAAATCCAAGTTACCGGTCATGGCTGGTATTTCGTTTCTCATCTTGATCAACTTGGGGTCTCCACCCAAAATGTCATACAATTCAGGACAAAATGTAATGGCCAATACTTTGTCCTCTGAAAATTTCATCATTAGGCGACGAGCTATTTTGTGGTACTCGATCGTGACACTTCTTCTGGCTTTCTCCAAGGCTTTACCAAACATGAAATTGAACCTGTCAGCAATGCTGTTCACCAATAGTTGACCACTAAAATAATAGCCCGCAGGAATTTTGAAAAAATAAGTGGTTTGTTTAGTTTTGGAGTCTTGTGATTTCATAAAGTCAGCTACACTAGCACGTTCATCCATGGCTTGTTGCACTTGTTCGTCATAAACTTTTACCGTAAAAGTGTTTTGATTTTCGACGATGTTTTTGATTTGTGTAGGGAGAATGATTTCCACCAAAGCCACTTCCCAATGGGCTTCGTGATCCAATTGGATGGCTTGAGGTAATCTGGCCGAGAAACAGCACAAAGTGTTTTTGGGAAACACCTCCATGGAACTGTCACTGGGTAATGTTAAGTAAAATTGGTTGTTCATAATTCCAGAGTTTTAGTTTCCGAGGAGTCACTGGAAGTCAGAGGAGTGTCTAAAAGAGGATGGTTAGGGTGACTGTTGAAACTAACATTGGACACAAAACTCCCGCTGTTGTTGTTTCCGTTAGAGGAATATTTCAGAGACGGATTGGGAAGAAGGTAACCAATGCATCTGCTCAGTAAAATGGTCCACAATTGTTTGTCTCCTTGTTGCAAACTCAAATTGGCAATGGCAGCACCGATGACACAATACACCACAAAGATTTGGCAGAAAAAGACGATTTCCGTTTTAGGCACATGTTCTCCACACCACACCCACAAAGGTTGCTTTTGTAGATCTTGCAGAGAAGAACTGGGGGAAGGAGTGGTCACTGCGGTAGCTGAGGCTGTGTTGAAGGGCATGATGGTCACTTCTTTTTATAGTCGATGAGTTGCGAAGCGTCGATCCAAGAGTCAAAACTGGGAGGATATCCTTTCCAACGTACTTTGACTTCTTTGACACGTTTCTTTCCTACTTTCGAGTTCTTCGATCAAGAATGCTTTCGATCTCGTACACGTCGTCTTCTTTTTTGGTCACACGTTGTAACTCGGGCAAGTAAAACGTTCCTTTTAACACTTCCCCGTTCATGTGTTCCAATTTATAGACGGGAGGATGACGGCCACGCACACGTTCGGTGACACGAAACAATTCGGTGGTCCAGTTGGGTAAGTAACCTTTGTCGAACGTGGGTTTGGTTTTGCCAATGCGTACCCAATCTCCTGATGCCAACACTCCACCTTTCTTGGGGACAGGCACTGTCGGGGACGTACCAAACATGCGCTCGAGGACGGTCACTTCGTTGTCGGGAGTCACTTCTTGGGGGGCACGCCCTATGCTCCGATGGTAAGATTGATTGGACGATTGGACGAGGTGTGGCAAGACGTCGATGTACTTGAGAGTGTGTTGATGCGTAAAATATTTCCACATGCGTTCTTTCAAGGTACGTTGAAAACGTTCCACGATGCTAGCTTTGGTTTCGGGATTCTCGGTGGTGAAAATATGAATGTCATGTTTCTTCAATTCTTTTTGGAAAGCTTGGTTCAGAAATTGGGTGCCTTTGTCAGTTTGCCATCGAAGAGGGTGACGCCCGCATCGTTTCAACTCCAGTTGCAGGGCCCGCACTAACTCACTGCTCGATTTGGAAGTCAGTGGTACGACCCAAGCAAATTTGGAAAAGACCTCGATGACACAAAACAAATATTTGTAGCCACGATTGTAGGCGGCCAAATGAGAGACATCGGCTAAATCGGCTTACCATTGGTGATCGATACCCTCCACTTGGGTGCGACTTCTGGAAAATTTTCGTCGAATGGGTTTGTGTAAGGCGTACGTGGCTTGTTCTTGTAACCAGCGTTGCACATGAGGTAAACGGATACTTTTCAGTCGAGTTTTGGCAGCACGATACAATTTCTGAACTTCTCAGTAACCTGCGGGATGGGATGGATCGTAGTAAATGCTGGCTAACACCTTCTCCATGTTTTAATAAGTGATCCAATTTTCACGAATGCTAGTCTGAATGGAAAGAGGGGGTGGTTTGGAAACGGTTTTACGTGTCCGATGTGCCACGGGTGTAGAAGTGGAAGGTAGTGGTGATGGTAGTGGTGGCGGTAATGGGATGGCTTTGGTCTTCTTTTCTTTTTTCACTTCTGGTTTCCCTTCTTTCTTTTTCACTTCTGTCGAAGGAGGAGTGGACATCATCTTTTTAACCCAAGCTTTAAGTTCTTCTTGTTGCGGTGTAGGGGAAGGGGTCAAAAAGGACGCTGCAATCTTACTAGCGATGGGAGCTGCTGACGGTGTTTGAAAGACTTCTCTTGCCTCTTGTTCCTCAGGCAACCGTGGGGCTAACTCTGTCTTGACTATTGGGAGTGGTAGTGGTTGTGGTGGTAGTGGTGGTGAACTTTTCATCAAGGCCTTAAAATCTTTCAGAGTGGGTTGAGCTGTTTCGTTTAAAGCTTTTTGATGAAAGAGTTGCAGTCGTTACAACAAATGACCGTGCCGTTGAGATTTTTCCGTTTCTGACAAATCGCTGCGATCTATCAACGATTGCAGTTCATGTTGAAGCTGGGACATCTCGGTCAAATCAGGATTGGGAGGTAAATGTGGGGTTCATTGTTCTTGCCAACGATGGTATTCCATCCATCGTTTGTAAGGGACTAAAGTCAGTTTTCGTCCTTCCATCAGATATCAAGGATCACGTCTGAGATCTTTTGACTCCAGTGTTCTCCTTTTATCTTCTTGGTCTTTTATCTTGGAATTAAGGCGGGTATAATATGTCCCATTGCACTCAGTATAGATTTCGCTACATTGGTAATAAGTCCTAACAGGGGTAAAAATCCTCCGCGTTGCACCATCTTTTTCTTTTGACGAATTGGTATTTTCTTTTGGACCATTTGGCGAAGAACGTGTCGATGTTTGGCTAAGCAATTTTTCTGATGTTTAGTCAAAGGTATTGTGCCTTTCAAGACGTTCAGACAACATTCGCTCACCGTATCGATGACATCTTTGGAGGCAGTTTGAATGAGTTGTTCTTGCATAGGTGGAGGAGCTTTGGACAGGACAGACAACATGTCCCAATGTTTGACTAAACGAGGAGGAAGTCCTTTCCTTTTCTTTCCTTTGGGGGTAGAAGAGGAATGTCTTTTTTGGGGTGACATCTTTGTTTGTTGATTCCGGGAAACACACCAAAAATACACTAACGTCGATGACTTGTCACACGGCCTTTTATCTTTTTTTGGGGGGGGGGGACTATCGCTTCGTCATAAAGGTGACGATGTGTTTTCCAAAATCGCCAAAGAATCCTCCTCTTTGGCGGCTCCTCTTTTTCTTTGGACGAGTGTGTCTTTTCTGGGGGTGACGTC
This sequence comes from Megalonaias nervosa, assembly GCA_016617855.1. Taxonomy (NCBI): domain Eukaryota; kingdom Metazoa; phylum Mollusca; class Bivalvia; order Unionida; family Unionidae; genus Megalonaias; species Megalonaias nervosa. Next base: position 71,779 of record JAECUM010008333.1, on the reverse strand, counting down.
GATGTTTGGCTAAGCGTTTTTTCGCATGACGAGACTGTCTTTTTCTTTTTCCTTTCTGGACAGGAGAACAACGATGAGGGAACATCTTTTGGTGTACAACATACACTGACATCCATGGCTCGACATGCGTCTTTTTATCTCATTTTTCTTTGGAGCCTGTCCTTTACCCTTGTGACAAACTTATCGGCTATCTTATCGAATTCAAGGAAAGGGCCAAAGAAACCTCCCTTTTGGTGGCTTCTCCTTTTCTTTGGACGAGTGTGCCTTTTCAGAGAGTGACGTCGATTTTTGGCTAAGCGCTTTTTAGGATGACGTAACTGTCTTTTTCGTTTTCCTTTTCTTTTTGGACCGAAGAAGAACGACGATGGTAACGGTGTACACTTCTTGAAGGGGACATTTTTGGGTGTGCAGCAGCAGAAAAACACTGATCCGTATTGTTTGCATCAGGTCTTTTTTATACTGGAATGCGGCGCCTCTGATTGTCTTTACGTCGTATCAACTTGATGACAGGCAACACACGTCGTGTTCGCAACGGACTAAATCGGGACAGTTCTTGCTTGGACAAATCCAGTAAACTCTGTAACACACCCGTTCTCTCTTAGACTTTGATTTTTGGGGCAGGTACTTTGTGAGCAGCGGCCACAGCCGCTAAAGAGGAAGAGGGTGTCACCCCTGGAGGAGAAGTTTTTGGAGACACTCTCTTGCGAGTAGAAGCTGTTTTCTGCGGACTTTTCTTTTTCTTTTTCTGAGGCTGTGACATGGTCTTGACACCGTTTCTCTTTTTCTTTTTCTTCTGGGCACGTTTGGGCGTGGCTTTTTTCCTGGGGACGACTTTGGGAGCATTAGGATCCCATTTTAAGAGGGAACGAATGATGACACCTCCTAGAGAACCGCTACCTCCAGGTTTCAAAATGATTTGCTTTTTGGTTTGAGTGTCGATGAGAGGATCGGCTAGTTGCGTCAAGGTGCCTTTGTTTCTCTCAAAAAAAACGTTTGGTTTGATGTGGAATATGAATGATGCCTTGCAGTAATTGACGTGCCTTCACCGTAAACCATCGTAAGACTTCTTTGAGACTAGCTTCTAAGACACGAGCACGTATTTGTGGAATTTTTTCGCGACTGATACCGTACAAGGCACGAATCAATTTAATGGGAAGATGAGACTGAAGGGACGTCATGTTGACGATGTGTGAGACAGAGTCAAAGTGACGGGGGTTTTTATAGATTTTTCTTTTTGGTGATTGTGATTAAGTCGACGAAGGGGACGTGTACACGACAGGCCCTCCGTCTTGGCACCAGTAGTGAAACAGATGGGTACGAAATCGCAAATAATCGGGAGTGGCGGGTTTTAAATCCACGAGTAAATAAGGGTATGGGGTTTGAGTAGCATCGTCGTACGCATTTGTCAGCCAAGGCGTTCCTAACTGTTTGGCTAAGACTTGTAATTGCGATTTATCTCTAGGGCTTTTAAACAACACCACGTAATGAGCATTGAGACTGATGGTACGATGGGCTTTACTTTGTTGAAACAAATTTTGGGTGATGTAAATGGCACTGGCATTACTATGATGCCCTTTGCGTGTAAACCAGAGTTTAATTTCTTCTTCGTCTTCTCCTAACATGTCGTCAAAAATAACCAAATGAGTTTGACTAGGGTCAGACATGATCTCGTCGTCCTCGCCAGGAATGCCTTCCACAAAGACGATGGAATCGCCTTGACTTCCTCGCAGAAGGCTGTACGCCGATTGCCACTCTTGTAACACCACACGATGCGTTGAGGGGGACGATCGATCAAATGATGTTTATGTTCGATCAAACGTTTGACAAATTCGGTTTTGCCTGAACCGCTTGGTCCGGCAATGGGCATGTTAAAGGGATGGCGAAGATACAAGGCCTCCCAACTAGTTCGATCTACGTGTTCGTCAATGACTTTGAAAGTGGAGGAAGAGGGAGTAGAGACAGTAGAGGTAGCCATAGTAGTGTAAGAAATATCACTTTTGACAGGAAGACAGACAAGACAAGAGTTTTTATACTTTTTTTCAGGACACGTTTATTGTCATCTTTAAAAGTGAACAACACGAAAGACAAAAATACATAAAAGCCAAATGGCTAAGTACATGAATAAAAGAAACATCAAAACGATCATAGTGGAATATAAACAAGTCTCCGTACAACATTTGTGATGATCAAGAGGTGAAATCGTAGGGGTACTGTATGATGTTCTGAGAGTCTCTACACTCCTTGGCACAATCGCACAAGAGTCCTCCCGGAATGGCCTTTCAGGGATGTCGATCACGGCCCTGTCCTGAAGAGAGTGGTTTTCCTCGGTCACGACTTCTTCTTCTTCTGGCACTGTCACTAACACTGGTTTAAAAGTTACTTTTTTCACGGAACGTTTTAATTTTGTAGGATTACAAATCTTTGGCATAGTGTGCCACTTCTTTTGTCCATGCCTCAAACCCCCAACTTTTCCAGTCACGTACATCTTTCCAGTGAGGGTGTAAGTCGCAAGCTACACACACGTCGTCGTACACATCTTCAGTGCCTAAAAGTTGACGAATCTTGTTTTCCCGTAGAGGTTGAGAAGTATCAAGATGAAATCGCAAAGCTTTAAACAGAATGAGTCTCTCGTGTACATTTAAAGGGACCACTTTCATGTTTTTTGGAGTGGTAGGTACTGTTCGTAAACAGTCCACAAGGAATCGCCTGGTAAACGAAATCCCAAAAAGCAAGTCACTAAGACATACATTCCACGTCGACCCCAATTCAATGGACACAGCTCTCGTAATAGGTGTTGGTAATCCTCTACCGTTTCAATAGTGTCATTGATTTCCTTCCACGGAATCTGTTGTATAACGTGTGATAAAGGTCGTGGCCTGGTAGTCCGTTTTTATACCTCTTTTCTCTTACCTCAATCACTTCTCCTAGAGCGAAAGTAATGAACGTAGTGAGTAATTTCTGACCACTACCATTCCAGGAAACGGTCAAGAATGTCAATAAAATCTTCAAATGTAAATGTTCTAAAGCGAAATAGTAGAACGATCGCACCCTTGATCCAGAGAAATCGAACTTGTTTGTTGACTTTGGTCAATTTCCTCTTGTGAAGTTCTCAACACAAAAGTTCTACATTCACTAATTGAGATTTGGCTCTGGCAAGTCCCTGCCAAATGTCCTTGTAGATCTTCTCTTGTATTCGTTTTGTAATTTCTGAAGATTATTTTTTACATGGGGATTAAATACTTGTCTAGGGGCTGTCCAACGTTTGACTCCTAACCAATCAACTTGTTTCTTACACGACATGGTAGGCCCACTTCAATGACGAGGTCCCACTAAAGGTAGGTAGTGACAATCTGGAGACCATCGAGCATGTTCCAGGTAAGCGCAATCTTTCTTCTCCCATGCGTGAAGTGACACACCGCAACTGAAACACTTGACTTTATTCCCTTCGCCCAAGTAGATAAATCCAGCTCTAGCTAATTCTTCGGGGGTAGGTCCTCCCAGATATTTTGGCCATTTTCCTTGAAAGGTTTGGAATCGACTTTCATAGTCACAGTATTCTGGCAAACGCACAGGGAACGAATATTCGTCTTTCACAGGTTCATTTCGATGAGGGTACGGTGAAATATGCAGGAGTCTGCTCAGTTTTACATGACATCCGTAGGGTGGTAGTCGAATGGTTTCATTAGGATGACATCCACCATGAAAACCATGAAAAGGTGTGCGATAACGAGTGGCATCGCTTTCGCATCCATCAGGTGTCACACGCACAGCATCACTTTCCATGGTAGGTATGGTAGTAGTAGTAGTTATAGCAAAGTTCCCATGATGATGTGGTACTGAATCGCTAAGGTCATAGCGTTCAGCATCCCTGCCATCGCAAGGCAGAGCATCGTACTCGAGTTTACTATTGCTGGATACTTGATCTGTGAAAGGATTCATTTTTTCTCGCTTGGCGTTTGTACTCACAATGAACTATCAGTCTTGAATGTTGTCCCTTTCTATATGTTCGCCAATATCACTGTAACCGTACGGTAAAGCAAAGTGATTGGGAAGCCGTACGCGCTTCTGGTACACGATTTGATAGACTTTTTCCAAGGGTCGGCTAACGATTTGGTGAGTGGGTAAACGTACAATCTTGTGCGGTTCATGGGTGGTCACTTTAAAATTTCCATCCTCTCCAGACTGCAAGGCTTCTTTCAAGACGCCAAAGTTTGCCATTTGACTGGTGCGATAATTGAGAGTCAATCCTTTTCACTTTGAACTCTGTACACTTCTCCTTGCGGGTTACGGTATTCGTAGCCGTAATTTTTGGGACCGCCACTTGCAAAACTTAGAATCTTGTTGTCGGGATGCTCGTCCGTCCAGGCTCCTAAACGGTCTCCTTCGATGACAGGGTGAGGTTGACCCAGGCGATCGATGTAGATGCAACTGTCCGTGTCAAAATACAGCACACGATCTCCTAACAGTTCTAAAGCTTCGTACAGTTTTAAGCGAGCATGGGCTGTCACGTAGGCCGCAATGATGAAGTTTCCAAATTCGTCGGCTTCTACAAAGTCCAGTTCTTCTTCGTAATTGACTAAGATCAAGTCCTCACGAAGGACATCTACGTGTTTCATGTATTTGGTTTTGTCGTGAATCATCTGAAAGTAGCGGGAAGGTTCTGTCAAATACTCCGTCTTGGGTAAACACGGTCGTTGTGCCATTTTGCCCCACAAGCAATTCAACATCACTTTGGCAAACGATCGCCTTCCTTCGTTTTTCTCGATGTAGTCTAAAGTGATGCCTTCCTGCTTCCAGTATTTCTCTTTGAATTTTTTTGGTCTTCGGGAGTGTCACACCAGGAAGGATAGCCGCTAGCTTCTTGTTTCAGTTTCAAAAAGGCATTCACGTAGTCTGCAAAAATGCCTTTTTGAGTCTCGTCGCCCTTGTGGTATTTTTCTGTCTTGGGAAAGTGGTAAATTTCGTACACTTCTAACAGTTGGTATCCCAAGCCCAGAGCTTTAAACAATTCCACGCTAACCCACGTTCCCGTCAAGGCGCGTTCTTCCTGAGTGTGGTGACAAGATTGGTCTTGGTTGCACGTTTCAGCACAAGTACGGCACAAGGAAAACATCAGTTTTCCTTGGCAATGATGTGGTAAAACAGGATGGTACAAGTTCGTGGGAGGCAAGACTTTACATTTGATCAATCCTTCGTATTGTCGAATATTGTCCACGTCAATGTGTTCCGTCAGCAATTGTGGGTGCCCTGCGGGAAAGTGACAATATTTGCACACGTACGGATACAGAGAACACGCGTCCAAGTATTTGATTTCCTCTCCCTTCTCTTCGTCGGCTTGGTACAGCAAACAGGTAGCATTCGTCCGTCCTCCGTACAAACTGTCCCTTGGGTTTAGTGGGTCCACCAGCTTGTAACTTTCCACAATACGCTTAAACTCTGGATCGGTTTTCAATCGCTGATCGTACTCGTGTTCCCACATTTCTACCACTTGGTATCCTTGCTCTTCTAACTTCAAGCGTCGCTGACAAGTGGCCTGGTACAAGTCTTCCATGGTCCGTTGTAAAAACTGATTTTTAGTGTTACGTTGAGGGTAGCAGATGGGACATCCGTGAAATAAGCACCCGGTAAACTCGTACATGATCTGGGGGTTTTCTAAGTCCCAGCCATCTACCGAATACCTTCCGATGGTCTTTTCGCCTCCTCCGTTGCGAGCGTGTTGGATCCATTCGTCTTCCTTGTCACACAAGTAATGTAACCAGCATAGGGCTTTGACCGAATATTGACGTTTGACAAAATTGGTTGTTTGAGGAGTGATTACATCCAGGGTATTTTCGGGCATGAATCGTTGGCGGTACACTAAGGAACACGCTTTGGCAATGGTGCAGGCTTCTGTCAAAGGGTCGATCCCACCGTGTTCCATGAACAGTTCTTGAAATTTTCCACAGCAACGCCGTAAAATGTCCACGTCGGAACGACAACATTTTAACATTTCTTCCTGAAAGTCGAAGGGGTCCGAAGCGTTAGTCTGGTACCAAGCGTAGGAAGCTTCTCGTTGTTCGGTACGCATGTTGTCGGGGTCGTAATAGTGAGCCTCAGGCAAATGAGGTATAACGGCATGTTGATTGGCTTCGGTATTGAAAAAGTGTGGAAAATAGCCTTTGGCCATTTCTGTCATTCCAAACGTTTTAGGCATGCGGCTCAAAGGCATGGCCAAGTAACTCATCGAATCTTTAAACTGCACTTGACCCACTTGCATGGAAATGATTTTGGCTCCGTTCAAAGTGACTTTCGGACGTTCGGTACTTTGTTCCGTATAGTATCTCAACAGAAACTGTCCGTCGTATCCCGAGAAATTGTGAGCCGTCACCGTGGCATAGCGATGACAATCTCCGTAACGTTCGATGTCTTCTTGACTCCACGTCTCGTCGATAGGGTTTAAAATCCATTGGGCTAAATCGGCTAGCGTGTTCGGTCCCCGAAAGATTTTTTCACGTCCTCCAGGAATCTTGTTACAGTGAGGGCAATGAGTCAAGATAGGTTCTTGGATGCACTTCTCGCACGCTCGCTGAGCAACGCAGAAATTAGGAATGTGAATGCCAGTCTCTTGCATGCATTCGAAATCGAAAAAGAGGAAATGGCCTTTCTTCTGGCCATTATCTTCTTCTTCTTCATGTTTGGATTGGTATTTTTGAATGTAGCATTTGTGTTCCAAGTCCACGGCTTGGCGACAAATGTGACATCGCTTCTTTCCTGAACATACGTGCGCCTTGGCACAATTGGTACGTATGCCTTGTCCACAAGTAGGGCACAATCTCAGGAGTTGACAAGTATATTTCCGCTGTGAATCTTGCGTCTCTAGATGTTGTTGGTAACAAGTTGGACTGACAAACGTGCTCTGACAAGCTGGGCAATGCACTCGTTCTTGTCCTTCGTCCAGACAGGACTTAGAGGCTAAACATCCTGAGCATTTCGATCCGCAGTGCTTGTGTTTCTCTCTATTGTTATAGCCATAGTCACATTTCTCACAGTAATAACTGTAGGACAGGAATGCAGTGATACTGGTGATGGCATCGAAATGTTCATCGTGATGATAGACGTGAACGTATTTTCCGTCTTTGAAATTTTTGCCTCGAAACAACAGAGGTCCGCGCACTTCTTGAGGGTGCACTTTCAAGGCGTAGCGTGGAGCCAAGACGTCTTGCAACTTTTGCATTTCAGGAATGCCACAGGGTGTGTCTTTGGTTATCCCCGCTTGCTGTAACAGGAGTTCTGCTTCTCTTTGTTGTTTGGTTCGATTCGATCGTCGAATAGTTTTCCAGGCTCTTTTCCATTCTACCGTGTCGTTCTTGTCGGCATACGTTCGTCTCACCACGATGGCACGGGCTAAACACATCTGGTCTTGAGGGTTGTTAATTTGAATGAGGCTACGCTTGATGCTGCGAAGATTGTCTACCAAGATCACCTTTTTGCCATGTCCTGTCCCTTGGGGAAGAGACACGTGGGTCATGAACAGTGTCGCTTCTCCGTCGGTGATGTGAAACTTGTCGTTGGATTGTTGTACGTGTTGAATCTTGTCCATAACTTTAGAAGGTGTCAATTCTGCTGGGCTGCTAAACTCGATCCAATCGGGGGACTTCAAACTGTCGTGATGAATGGAAAGTCTCAAGCGATCGTCTTCTTTGGCTTGACATTGCCGTTTCAGTGTAGTTAACAAAGAATACCACACATCGGTGATGAACCCTTCTGCTTTCTCCAACGGTACGTCGGACTTGAAATCTTTAAACTTCACCGCGTACGTGTAGGCCGTAGTTTTAAATTTTCTGGAGGAACGTTTGTCCGTCTCCCGAATGTGGTAGTACTTTTCAGGGTTTACTGATGGTAATGGACTTTGGTTTGGTGTAGACTCTCTGGGCTTAGATTCTGGTTCACTCATCTCATCTTCAAAATCGCTGGCATGAATTTGAGCCAAGACTTCAGCTACTGTGCGAGGCGATAAATCACGTTTCTGCCTCTTACTTTCTTCTCCTTTCTTTATGAAACGATGCGATCGTTTCATCTTGACTGCAGAAAGTCAAATGACTACATTTGAAACGCCATGGACCCCTAGATATCCATGTTATGCTTAGTGCATATATAAAGGGCTGGTGACTTCCCTCTCAGTATTCATTTCGCTCTCAAGCCGATCAGCACGATGGAAGAACCCACACAGATCGAACTTCTGATTAGAGCTTTGCGAGGTGTCATACGAAAGTTTTCTTCAGACAATCCGACGGACTACTCTCCCTCCTTTCGAGATAAAAGTCAAGATACTTGCTATATCTGCCAGAACAAAGGGCATTGGGCTACAGAATGTCCAGATCGTCACAAAAGCAAGACCAGTGTCAGAAGAGACAAAAGTCAAGATACTTGTTATCATTGTAAAGAGAAAGGACATAGGTCTTCAGACTGCCCTAGGAAACAACAGGAGCAGGAGGAGAAAGAAGAAGAAGAGGTTCCCTCGGCAAAGGAAGAGCCCCGTCACGTTCAGAAAGAGAAGACAGAAAAGTAAAGAAGACGAGAAAAATGTGAGGAAGAAGAAGAAGAAGAAGAAGAGGGAAAAAGTGTAAAAGTGAAGAAATTAAAAAAACAGAGAGTGAAAGAAAAAAAAACACAGAAGTTTATGAACTTTTTAGAAGTGTTGTGTTATGTTGTGATATTGAATTGTAAAAAATTTGTACCAGAATAGACCAGACTGAAAAAAAGTAAGTGTCTCATGGTTTTGATTGTTTAGAATAATAAGGACCTACACTCATACACTCACAACACGTACATCATAGGGTTAAACAAGGGATTTTGAGTTTTAATTGATTTTGGCAAAATGAATAGTCTCTCTTTTCGAAAGAAGTGAGTGGCCCTGAAAAGGACCGTTGGGTGTTTGTTTTTTTCCTTAGAACAAACTCAGGAACGAGAAGCAATCCGCTTTAACTGCCTTAAGCCTTTGCCACGGCCAAGGTCTACTTCTGGACTTGCTCCTGTCAATGATTTAGTAGAAATCACTAGGGGTGGCATCTCTGCTGTAGTAACAGGGTTAGGCTGTTTGGCTGGGGAAGGTCTTTTTCTCTTGGGTCGTAATAAAGAAGTCTGATACATTTGTTTCAGACTTCTTAACTCGGCCAAAATGTCCAAGAGTACCGTTACCGTTTGACTTTCACTGTTCTCCTTCTCTCCTAGCCTTTGTTTCTTCTCTACTGCTTCTTCTTCCTGTCGTTTCCTTCTTACCTCTTCTTCTTGCTGTTGCTGTTCAAAAAGAAATGCTTGTTCTGCCTCTTTCTGCTGCTGTAAAAATTTCTCCAATTCTTCTTTCTGTCTTTGTTTAAAATCGTCGACGTGTGGTAAAGAAGGAGAAAGTGGCGAAGGTACTGGTACCGGAACAAATTCTTGCGAAGAAGAGAAAAAAATCTACTAAATCCCAGTTGAAATCAACCTCTTCTGGAAGTAGCGCTGTGTTAACTTTGGTAGCCACTGCTATGCCATCGCTTTTCGTCTCCACAGCCGGTGCACCCCAATTCATTGTCTTCTTAGTTTCCATCATGTTTCACAAAACAATGTCGCATCGATTCACTGCGCACAGACGCTAGCGCACCTATATAGGGAATGTGACGTCACAGGTAGCTCTCTTCGGATTGGAAGACAGACTCCGCGAAGTGACTGAATTTTGTAACGCGTGTTGGGATTGGTGAACAATCTCAATCCGTTTCGATCCGGTCTTCCACTATAAATAAACGCGGTTCACTTCATTCCCTTCACCTGTTCTCGTCACAAAGATGTGGACCAACCTTGAATCGTCTACTTTCGTATCGTCATTGTTTTTCCGTACGAACTTACCCATGTATGTGAGATCATCATGGAGAATCGTTAGGATCACCGAGACAAGCATTTGGAAAAGAAGGACTTATGTGGAAAGACAAGGCTGTCTGAAGAGAGTTCTGGTTTATGGACCAGAGATTAGACGAAAAGTGAGGAAGAGAAGAAGACCTATGCGATGCCCTCTATGTTAACGGAATGGTGTTAACATAACAAACAACGGCCCTTTTCAGGGCCACTCCATTGCCTCGAAAAGATATTAATTCTTTCTTGCCTAAAAAAAATTTTTATTCGATTTTATAATTTATGTAGATATTTATTCTCTCTTCCCTAAAATATTTGTTTAGTCGATTTTATAATTTGTGTAGGATAGATTGATGTTCATCAATCTATGGGAAAAAAACGAATATATAAAACCTACTCTACTAAAACACGAACGCGACTGATTCGTGTTTATCTGTAGCAATGACACAGGTGGCATGACGTCACGGTACTACCTTGCTACATTGTTGCCAATGACCAGTACCGTGACGTCACCCTACCTGTTCCATTCCTCTTGGCGCTATACAGTCCCAGCGTGTGCTAATACAAAATTCCCATTGAGGGCCATAGTGGCCCAGGCTGATTTTTTGGGTCTATAAATCAGAGGGCCATAGTGCCCCAGGCTGATTTTCCTTCTTTGGCATGATGAGGGCCCTGGTACCCCTATTCACTACTGGTGAGGCATTTATACACAGACGAAGTAGCCTACATCGTCTGAGCGCTGGAAAAATTCGGTTTTTCCTATCGAGAGCACTTTGCACGTGCGGCATAGGATGAACCGAACTCACTGTTTCGAAATATTGCACAATATACATAACTCACCCTCGGGTATCGTTGTACACAAGAAACGAAACCCGAGTACATGTATTTAATAAATAATGAGATTTATACAATTCCGTGACACCAACGAGTCTAGTTTTAGACTCGTGGTTTCCACCAAGGCGTCTTGGAACAAATGGGCCAAATACGGTCAGCCCGCGGTGCCCGACACGGGAAGTGTGACCGCTGTTGAGGGAGACATAGCAAAAATCCAAACAGTCCTTTTCAGGGCGACCCATATCTCTAGAAAAGAGAGATAGTAATCATATTTGCCAATTCTTTTGTGTTATGTGTATGTGTGTATATCTTTGTTTTCTCCCCACACAAAACCAAAACTGGCAACCTCTTCTTTTGTTATACTATATGTGAGAGAGTATAGTATTGTGTCAATAGACACTTCTTGTCCTTGTGTGTGTTAGTATGTTTTTGTGACTATAAGAATAGAGTATGTGTGCATAAACAATTCTACACTTTGCGTTGATGGTAGAGTGGGGGTATTTGGATGGTAATCTAAACGCAGATGCTGTATAGCAGAGTGTGGGTATTTGGATGATAATTAAAATGGAGATGCTGTAAAGTAGGGTTGTGTGTTTTGATTGTAAAGGCGTGCGTTGGATTGTAATTAAGAAATGTTACATTTTTTTTTTCCCCATAAACGTTAGTCTTTTTCACGTAACAATTTCAACATTACCTTTTCCCTTGCCCCTGTAAACGTTTGTCCCCGTAACACTATTCTCATGTTAAACCTCTAGACAATTTTAGCATAAAATTTCCCCCTGACCCCCAAAACATTCATCTATGTAAAGCTAAGTTAATCCCCGTAAGTCCCCCTAAATACACATGTCACTACTCTTGTCCTTTAACTATTACCATCATTTATGAAATTCTTCACTATGAAGTCCTTGCTTATTTAAGTACATATCTCATCGTTATTTGGAGTGACTTGTACCCCCTTCATTATCATAATTTTTTCAAGCGTCTTGATGAATACGTTTAATTCATCATATTTACAAGGGTCTTGATGAATACGTTGCTACTATATGCATACAACTTGTAAGCAAAGAGTGAAATCTGTTTATATGCAAATTTAAACTTCATTCGTTGCCAGTAACCGCTTCATATACATATGAGTACGGTGATCATCTTTGCAAACTTTATCTTTAACATATTTGAATTTCACATAGAAGACACGTGTTTATTCAGTTAATATGCATTTATTGTCCTAAATTAATCGCATTAATTGTCCTTAATCAATCGCGTTCATTGTCCTCAATTGCATTTATTGATCTTAATTAATAGCATTTATTGCTCTTAGTTCATCGTACTTATTATCTCAATTCATCGTACTTATTATCTTAATTCATAGTACAATCTTTTGATTATCCTAACTAACCAGTTGTAAAAAAGAACATGTGAATGCAGTTGGTAGGCCTATATCTGTAAAGGACTGGTCTCTAACGGACTGACTTAGACAAAACCTGATTGAATGTGCTGTAAAGTACTGGTCTCTAACGGACTGACTTAGACAAAACTTGATGGAATGTGCTGTACAGGACTGGTCTCTAACGGACTGACTTAGACAAAACCTCATGGAATGTGCTGTAAAGGACTGGTCTCTAACGGACTGACTTAGGCAAAACCTGATGGAATGTGCTGTAAAGGACTGGTCTCTAACGGACTGACTTGGACAAAACCTGATGGAATGTGCTGTAAAGGACTGGTCTCTAACGGACTGACTTAGACAAAACCTCATGGAATGTACTTAGATGTTTCATTATTCAGCCTTGTTGTTGTTCTGGAGAGGAAACCTTGTTACCTTTGGCAACGAATCTCACGTGAAGGATATATTTAATGTATTTATATCACTCGGAAATTTGTGTTGTGCGCAGAAGAGAAACGTTGTGTGCAATATGGTGGTACTTTCCAAATCACAAAAATCAACAGACGGAACTTTGAATTGGTATTCATACTCTTTGAAGATAAAACCTATAACTATCTATCACGTTATCTACACTGTCTTTTGTGAAACCGTTTCTAGTGTATAGAGTAAATTCAAATATTTTTTATATGTATATTTCTGTTCGTGATCCCATGTTCACTTAAACAGGGGTCCCTTATTAGGAGGGGTTCATGTAAACATGGCCCAACATCATATTGTTCCTGAGAAATAAAATAAGTTGTAAGTTTCTCATACGATAATAACTCTAGTTTTATTAAACGAAAGCTGGCAAGAGTTTTTTCCCATGTCATGAAGGATTTACGTGCCTTTAAGAATCTAATGACAGTTGTCTTTCCGATCCAATAAGTCCCATATCATATAGACTTAGGTGTCTTGAAGACTCGCATGACAGTTGTATTTCCTATCCTGTAAGTCCCATATCATATAGACTTAGGTGTTTTTAAGACTCGTATGACATTTGTCTTTCCTATCCTGTAAGTCCCATATCATATAGACTTAGGTGTTTTTAAGACTCGTATGACAGTTGTCTTTCCTGTTCTGTAAGTCCCATATCATATAGACCTAGGTGTCTTTACGACTCGTATGACAGTTGTCTTTCCTATCTTGTAAGTCCCATATCACTTAGGTGTTTTTACGACTCGTATGACAGTTGTCTTTCCTATCCTGTAAGTCCCGTATCATATAAACTAAGATATCTTTAAGACTTGTATGTCAGTTGCCTTTTCTATATTGTACGGTTCTGTTATAAAGTTTAAGATTGTTAATTTCTTTTTGTTGCTTGGCTTTTGTGATCAGCCGAAAAGAAATATCTATCAACACATATTATAATCGTTTGGTATATAATATAGATATCGCCTTTCTGGACAATAAAATTAGTTAAAGGCAACAAAATGGAAGCCTAAATTGAATTTTATTTGCCTCAAACTCACTGTTTTTTGTACTTTTTCTTACCACTATAAGGCAAAGACCTAAAAATAATAAACTACACATACTTTTGTAGAAAGTTTCTGGAATCTGGTAATTTATTTTTATCTCGTAATTGTCTATCATATTGCACCTTATTTTGATCTGATTTCTCAAAATATTTAAATTTGTCCAGTTACTATTTTACGTTTTCCTAATGTGTTTGTCTTGGCTTGAATTGAACTGAATTATGATCTGCAGACGCTGCCCAATTATAAAACGCCGAGCTACATTATACTATTGTATTAGTCCGGAGCCACTAGGCTATAATTGCTATTCTTTTTAGAGAACTATGAATGCTGTTCTATACTTTAAATACATCCTTGGAATGAATTGAATTGAATTATGCTTTGCAGATGCAATTATTTCGCATCAGGCCCCACAATACTAATGCATTCCTTAGGCTGTAAAGACTATTTTGGAAACAGTAAATGTGTTCATTATTTTCTGAAATTAGTCTGGTGTATATTGAATTTTGCTACGAAATTATCTAACTTAGGGGGCCGTTATAGTAATGCATTAGACTGGTGCAAATTGAAATCTGATCTGCAGATGGTACATATTCTAAAGTTATCTCCTCTCTATGTAAAAAGGTACCAGTCAATAAATTCGGTTTAACTTGATAATCGAAATATTTCAAATTTGCACTGTACTCAATACACACTCAAGAATGAAGCAATTACAAGTTGGACCTAAGAACTTGAGTGTGGTGGTTGTGATTTAGAAATTTAGAAGTGCTTAAAGATGTTCTTTTTGCACCGAAACTGCAAGAGTGTTTGCTAGGCAACATCGTCGTACCGCCTGCACTGATTGGTTGTGATTTCAAAATGTATAAGTGTTCCAGTTGTCATACAATGGTTGGCTATGATTTTGAAATGTGCAAGTGTTCCAGTTGTCATACAATGGTTGGCTATGATTTTGAAATGTGCAAGTGTTCCAGTTGTCATACAATGGTTGGCTATGATTTTGAAATGTGCAAGTGTTCCAGTTGTCATACAATGGTTGGCTATGATTTTGAAATGTGCAAGTGTTCTAGGGATCTTCTGGTATAGAGGAAGGAAGATTTTTAAACCACATTTAACTGCTTGAATATTCTATCTCACTCCCTTCTATCTCTCTACTCAAACGGTATTGCTTGAATATTCTATCTCACTCCCTTCTATCTCTCTACTCAAACGGTATTGCTTGAGTATTCTATCTCACTCCCTTCCATCTCTCTACTCAAACGGTATTGCTTGAATATTCTGTCTCACTCCCTTCCATCTCTCTACTCAAACGGTATTGCTTGAATGATCTTACCACCAGGATTAACGGCTCTCATCTCAATCCGATTACCATTCAATGTATTTTTTGAATCTTTATCTTTTCTAAAACATTGCAAAATATCATTTATAAAAATGTTGTAAATCGGAATATCATTTATGATGCTGTAAATCAGAATATCATCTATGAAAATGTTGTAAATCAACAAATCGACAGATATATTCTTTTAAATGTTTCTTTGTTACATAAATGGACTTTTATTACGCTTATATTCCACCCAAACTTATAATACAGCTAGATTTTAACGACACATATATCCCACCCTTACTTGTAACACACCTAGAGTTTTACATTTTTATCCCACCCAAACTTGTAACACATCTAGATTTTGACTACACTTTTATCTCACCCAAACTTGTAACACATCTAGATTTTGTCTACACGTATCTCACCCAAACTTGTAAGTCAACTAGATTTTGACTACACTTTAATCACATCCAAACTTGTTTCGCAACTAGATTTTGACTACACTTTTATCACACCCAAACTTGTAATACAACTAGACTTTGACTACACTTTTATCACACCCAAACTTGCAAATGAATACATTCTACTTGGTACGGACAATTTACTTTTATTTTAAACTCGTGAAATATTTCGATCACCCCTCAGAAATCTATTGAATCTATGACAATATGGCGTCATGCCATTATTAATGTGTTACAAAATTCGGTTTATTTGCGCTCCACAAATATCCACCTTTAGTAGATTAGCTGTAACATATCACAGCCTGACAATTCATTTAGAGTGCATGGACGAAGATCAGTCTATTTTAAATTACAAGTATGCTCCGGTGTTCTCTTTGAACTTTTGGTTGAAGAGTTGTTGCATACATCCTGGTATTCATACACTAGTAGCAGTAGAGGCAACTTTAGGGTCTATGGGCTTTAATGTTAAAACAGGCGGTAGCAGAAATAGGGACAATGTGAATTTAACATGGTTGGTTTGTCTAGGGACAAGAGGGAATGGAACAGGGTGGCTTATCCAGGGACAAAGGAAATGTTATTGGACTTCTATAGGGACAAATGAAAATGTATTAGACTTGTCTAGGGACAAGTGAAATGTATTGGGCTTGTCTAGGGACGAGGGGAAGTGGAATAGGGTGGGTTTGTCTAGGGTTTGATAGGAACAAACAAAACATAGTGTTACGTACATGTAATTAAATTGCTTGTGTGCTAGTTTTAAAATTCCTTTTTATTTTATTTTTTGTTTCATTACATTTTATTGTAATGATTATTGAAATGATTCGAAAGTCTTTTTCAGTAATTCGATATTTTCTTTTAGTAAATGTTGTTTATCTAAGACGTAAAACGTGTTACATGAGAATTATTTTTTAGTTAACCTAGTTCGTCTTAGGTTGGGAAGTTCGTAAACAGGCAGTTAAAATGATTGGTCAATATCAGGGCCATACTTTGCTTGCGTGATCACTATGTGTAAACAACGTTTTTTTATTTTTTATTATTGGTTCTTAATTGGGGCTACACGGGCGTACGTGATACATGTCTTATAGTAAGAGACCACATGACCCATCTCGCGAGACTTGAAATGATGTTTTTGGGGTTTAAATACGCATTCTTAATATTTTTCTGTCAGAGTCGTTTAAACATCTTGAAGGAACGAGGTGTTTTTTTTAATTTGCTGCCAGATTGTTTGTTTTTCATCTGATTTTTGAATTTAATAATTTATTCTCCTGGAAATTCAACAAGTTGACTTTTTTATAAAAACAATTCTGAAAGGTGTTCATGGAAATTTATTCTGGAATTATTCGGAAACAAAACTGTGATTCAGTTGAGGAATTGTTGATATTCGTACACGGACCACATCTGACGTCATCGCCTTCCATATTTGTATGTCGTCGAGATTTGAACCTGGATTCTAGTAGAACTATTTAGTGATAGGACTTGTATTTTTCATTCTTAGGATTAAATTTTGGATTATATTCACAAACCGTAAGTCCTATTTACCAATTTTTACATTGCTTTCTAGGGAAATAAATTATTTCCTTAAAATATACAAAGCTTGTTGACTTCACTCTTTTCTTCTGTTACATTTGTACGAGCCTACACGTAACAATAGACATACACATACATTTACACATACACAAACACACAAATACACAAATATGGCAAGAGAGTAGAAATCTTTTCGCGGCAATATAGTGGTCCTGAAGAGGGTCTTTGGCTTTCTTCTAATTTTTCTCCTCCGTTCTTCTTCTCCACCAATTTCTTATATTCTCGATGACATTTTTCGTCTTTTTCTTTTTCTCATCCTTCTCCTTCTTCTTCTCCTCTTCTTTTTTCTTTTCATTAGGGCACGACTGTCTATCGCAAACACACACACACACACACACACACACACACACACAAAAACACACACAATACCGAAAAACACTTGGGCAAATTGACCAGTCTCTTTTTTCTAGAGATCTGATAAGGGCTGTTTATGCGAACTCCAGATGCACCTGTTCAATGCCCGCACGTCCCAGGTCGGGCACCACACACATATCTACGGCTCCAATTATTCTCCCAATCTACCCTTGTTGTTGGGAGTAGAGATGGGTGATGGTTGGCTTCACTATCCCATTCCTCAATTTGAGAGATAGTGAAGACTAGTCCCCTCCTTCTTCTATGCCAGACCCGTGGATTTTGTGGTTTCAGCGGCTCCCACTACTGCCGCTGTCTCTCCAACTCCTCTTCCAAGTTTTCAATCTAGGCGACAGCGGCCGTCGGTGGTTGTGGCTGGCGCTGTGATGTCGGCGGTGGCATCAGAGGTTTGCCTCATGATTAAGTAAAGTAAGATTGGTCTTTTGTGTTCTTCCTCCTCTTTCTTCTTTTTCTTCCTCCTCCTCTTCTATCTTTGCAGCTTCGTTTATTGCCTCCGTAGCCAGCGCACCGCTTTATATGCCTGAAGCACGGATGTGAAGGAAATCACCCCTCACACAAAACTAACAATACACACCACAACCAAAATATGGACCGAGCGAACCTAAAAAAAACCCTACTTCAACATTTTTGCCTACAAACACACTCTATCACCACTAATACACAACCCTACAACAAACACACTATCATACAAGCAAGGGAAGCCCTGAAAAAGGGCTGTTTTGATTTAGGTGTTTTTGGTAATCTCTTAACACCTGCGATTACGTCTTCGTTTCGATGCAGGCTTTCCTACAGGATACGACCTATTTCTTCGGAAGGACAAGGAGAACACTTTGTTGTCCACTCTACAGTCGACAAAGCCTCTTTCTTGCTCCTGCTGTTGTTGATGCTGCTGCACTTTTTGCTGTTGTTTCTCAAGTCTGTACTTCTCTGTCCACTCTTCTTGCTTCGTTTTGATTTCTTCTCTAAATATCTCTTCTATGATGTCTTGTGCTGCCTTAATCATTTTCGCATTTTCTATCTCTTCCGGTTTTCGCATCAGGTTTGCCTGACACGATGTACATTCACGTGGGCATCGTACAGCATCGCTTATTTGGAAGTCGTCTTCACTGGTTGACGAGTCAACAATGGATGGTCAGACTGACAACTGACTATTGGATTTAAGTAGTTATCGCCCATCGGACATGTACGACTATTTAGTATCCTCATACGAGAGTTTCTTAATTATTCGGGGTGGGGGGTGGGGGTGGTATGGTGCCTTACCCCATCAACGGTTTATAGTATGCATGGCACACTGATTGATTCAAATGTCCGGACTAGGCAAGGCAGAAGGGATGGTGACGGGAAGGGAGCCTCCTATTAACATCCTGATTCGTTTGGTTCCCCTATTTCCGAAAATTAAAGATCTCGTCTTGTCATAATTTGGAATAATAATACTGTTTGAATTTTTTAGTTTGAGTTTGAATGAAGTAGGCTAGCTTATCCTATTTGTGTGGGATCATTAATTTAGAACGTTAATATTTTGGGTTTCAAATAAACTAAGGTTAAAATCGTTCCGCCTTGTGCGGTGGTCCTGACGACTGTGGTTTTAGTCACCTTATAGATCTAGTTGTGGCCTTAAAAACCCATGTCTAGTTAGTGTGGCGCATTGTGCATCTGGGCCTGATGGTCTTGGGTTATTGGCCACCTTATAGTTCTATTATGGGGTCTACAGTAATTGACTAGTTTAATATTTGTTTCAAACGTTACCACATTCTGCGGCTGGGCCTGATGGCTGGGATTTAATCCACCTTATATATTCTATATTTTGATGGACAGTTGGAGTGTTATAATAAATTTTGGTTCTTTCCCCACTTCATCCTAGTGCTAGAAGGTAGGAGGATAATAGAGGCTGTTAGTAATCCTACATAGGTGTTTGTCAATGTATTGAGGCGGCCTGTTTTTATTGCCATTCCTATGTTCCGGAAATGGTGGCATTGGAATGGATTGCTTATGGTTGGATGTGGTTTATAACTGCATTGTCTATATAACTCATCTGGGATTCTGTATATTTCAGGTTTCCAATGGAGTCATGTGCCAGGCGTATAAAGACAGGAAGAACCAGTGCAGCGAGTGTTAAGTCTGAGAACGGGCACCGGCGTAACCAGACCGTATGCGACCTGGACGCTCTCGCCCTTCACAAGTCGGAGTGTTCTACCTGTCTTTTCACAAGGTCTGACCATCATGACGTTTAATTTCTGTTACTTGTTTACATTACATGTGATTTGTTTGTTCTTGCTTGTTGCATTGTTTTTATTATATTTGGGGTAACTACGTTAAGGTTTGTACAGGAGTGGTTGGAGTTTTCGTGTGGCCGACGTGAAAATGGCATGCTGATCCATTCTAACGAGTGCTAAGTCTGAGCACGAGCACTGGCGTAACCAGGCCCTATGCGGCCTGAATGCTCGCGCCTTTCACAGGTCAGATTGTTTCCTCATGCGATTTTTCCAAGGCCTGTCATGGGTGGTATAGGGTTGTAATGGGGTTTCATTGCGTTAACGGGGTCTTTCAAAACAAGGAAAGTTGTTTGCCAAATGAGGGTGAATAGGTTGTGATTAAATGTTTCCTTCTTTATCTATCATCATCGTCGTCGTCGTCGTCGTCGTCGTCGTCAATCCCTTAACCCAAGAGGTTGTTGGGGCACCACAGTTGACTTCACAACCAATTCTCTCCATCTTACCTTGTTCTCTACTGCCCTTTGGGAATCTCCAAATCCCATGCCTGTCCACTCCTTAATGTTGTCTTCCAACCTCTTTTTCTGAACCCTCACACTGTGCCTTGCAAGATTGTTTTTGCCAGTCCAAATGATCTTGAGACATGACCGTACCACTTCAGTTTGCGCTTTTTTACAGTGGTCAAGAGGTTTTCATAGGATCCGATGGCTCGTTGGATCCTGTAGTGGACATCTTCTTTGGTTACATGGTCAATGTATGAGATGCCCAAGATCTTGCTGTAGCATCTCATTTCGAAGGTTTGAATCCTTCTTTGTAGATCTGATGCGAGCGTCCATGTTTCATAAGCATACAGAATGATGGATATGACAATCGAGCGCATCAGCCTTATTTTGGAACCAAAAGCAATGTTGGTATCTTTCCATATTGGTCTCAACCCTGTTATTGCTGATGTTGTCTGGGCAATCCTGCAAAGTAGTTCTGGTTTGGAACCCTCATCTGTGATAATTGATCCCAAGTACTTGAAGCTTGTGACTCTTTCCAGCTTCTCTCCACTGACCTTTATTTCTGCACTGATGCCGTTGGTGTTGTTTGTCATCAGTTTGGGTTTTTGCGGCGCTAATCTCCATACCGTATGCTATGGAGGTTGTGTCGAGACGCTCAACCAAGTCAGCCAGTTCTTTTCATCTCCTGCTAAACCATCAATATCACCTGTGAAGCGAAGGTTGCTGATTGTTCTTCCTCCGATGCTGACAGTGCCCTTGTGGTTATGCAAGGCATTCTCTATGATCCTTTCCAGAAAAATGCTGAAGAGTGTAGGTGACATTATGCATCCCTGTCTGACTCCAACTGTTGTTCGAAACCAATCTCCTCTGCTGCCATTGATGAGAACAGCACTGGTGGCTTTGTCCTAGAGGTGCTCAACAACCTGCACCAGGTTTGAGCTGATGTTGTACTTCCTCATAATTACCCATAAGGCTGCATGCCATACCCTATCAAAGACCTTTTTGAAATCTATAAAGATGTGGTATAGATTCTGCTGATGCTGAAGGTATTTCTCGCAAATGAGTCTGAGATTGAAGATTTGTTCTATGGTGCTCCTTCCTGCTCGGATGCCTGCCTGCTCTTCAGCAATAATTTTCTCTGCTTGAGACTTTAGTCTGTTGAGAATTATCTTCAGCATGACTTTGCTCAGGTGGCTGATCAAACTGATGGTTCCGTAGTTTTGGTATAGCTGTAGGTTTCCTTCTTGGGGAGCACGATCACCAAGGATTGAGCCCATGTGGTGGGCCATTCTCTTGTCTGCCATATCTTGTTGCAGATTGTTGTCAGGACTGTGACTAACATTTCTCCTTCTGCTTGAATGAGCTTTGCTGGTATGTTGTCAATGCCATCTGACTTTCCTTTCTTTAGTGACATAACTGCAATTTCTACTTCTTCACGAAGGATGGGGTTGTTATCAATTTCTTCTGCCTGAGGGCAATTTAGTACTGCTGGATCTCCTTTGGTCTTATGATTGTATGGCTCAATTGTACAATGTTTACCTATGGCTTTTTGGAAATACAATATGTTATTGTATGCCAAGCAAAAGTTTGTATTAGTTTGCTCCAGAAAATCCGGTAGGTCGATGGAGCCCATAAATTTTTGCAGGGTCGTAAATGTTTCTAGATGTCTCTGATATTTATGACACACATTAAAGATATGCTGTAAATTCTCTGGGGTTTGCCAGTAAGAGCAATTGGAGCCTCAATCCCTGGTGGTCGGTAAGTATTTTCTGAAACTGCTGGCTAATAAAGTTCTTTCAGTCCTGATTCTTTTGATGTTTTTTGGTCGTGTTTGTTATCCAGCTTGGGAGTTTATGTGCTCCTGCACACTGTTTTGTTTTGGATAGAGTGCAGTGTGTGTCCTTTTGGGCTGTTATCCCCTTCATGTTGCCATTTTCCTATAATGTTTCTGCTAATGATACTATTTATTTCCTTGGTGCTGTAGTTTAACTTGGTATGATTAGCTTCTTGGAATCTGAGCTTTGCTGCTAGATATGCGTTGCCATTTGCAGGGATGTCAATGTGAAATGGTACCCACATAAATTCTATAATTTGGTTATTGTTTTCTATGTTCTTTAAGAGGAGATTGGTCTCTTTCATAAAGTTGGTCGCCTGACAAAGTGTCCGGTTTCTAGTGATCTTAAAACGCTGAGTGAATCACTAATAATTATTGGATGATGTCCAATTTGTTTAGAAGATTCGATTTGGCTGAGGTATAAACTTGATACCCATAATCCAGTTTAGACCTAATTAGTGATCTGTACAGTGTCAAGAGCGAGTCTTAGTCGGCTCCCCAGTTAAATCCTTTAATATTTTGGAGAAGGTTTAAGTCTTGGTTACATACTCGAACAAATTCTGGATGTGGTAGTTCCAAGTGAGATGTTCGTCGAAATACATACCTAGGAATTTCGCTACTTTTTCAAATTTCATTTGTTCGCCTTGAATGTACAGGATTGGATATTCTCTCGTGGTTTTTGATTTGGGAGAAAACATTACTACAACAGTTTTTCCTTTTGAAATTTGAATCCCCATTTGTCGGCCCAGCGTCCAATTGATTTTGGCTCGTTTGAATTTCCATGATCATTTTATTATTGGATAGGTTTCCTGCCTTTCAGATGCCGCTGTCATCTGCAAACTGAGATAGATCTAGTCTGATGAGGTCGACAGAGCGCTCTAGATCATTGATCATGATGTTGAATAAAGTGGGACTTAAGACACTTCCCTGAGGAGTGGCGTTCTCTATTACATGAGTATCCGAGTATTGGTCCCCTATTTTTGCTCTGATTTGGAATCCATTTAGGAAATTGGATATACACCGCTGCATGTGGCCATTGATACCGTAATGGTTGAATTTTGCAATTAGGCCGTTGGTCCACACCAGATCAAACGCTTTTTTCCAGGTCAAGAAAGATCGCTGTGAGGTTGCAATCACATTTTCGTTTAGCGTTATATGCTAATTTGATGCATAATTCTAACCTAAATAGTTGATCTTGGGTGGATCTTTTATTGCGAAAGCCGGTTTGGGTTTTGGAGATCAAGTTATTGCTTTCTAGGTGGGGTTTGCGCCTATTATTAATCATAGTTTCCATCACTTTACAAATGTTGCTTGTGAGGGATATTGACCTATATAATGTTATTTCTGTTGGGTCTTTGCGTTTTGGGGAATTGGGATTATAATAGCTTGTATCCATTTCTGGGGGATCGTTCCGTTTCTCCATGATGTGCTGATAAGGTCGAGAATTGCGATCTCCGTATTTTCCGGTATATTCTAGTAAATTTCATATCCCAAATTGTCTTCTCCGGGTGAGGTTGATTTTTTTCCCCTTTAGCGCTGTTTTCCGTTCTTCAGTGCTAAAATCTATGTTTAGCGGGGTATGTTTCTTTTCCAACTCCGAAAGAGGTGGGAATATTTATTTTCCTCTATTTTTGGGTGGTTTTGGAATTGGGTTGTATGGTTACTGTTACTACTCATTTCCGCAAAGTGTTTGGCAAGTAGGTCTGCATTTTCTTTATTTGCTTTCGCTCCAGTTACTTTGGGTATGGTTTTTGTTGTTTTTCCTTTCATTGCCTTTATTTTGTTCCATACCTGTTTTGCATTGCTTTTGAAATCTAGATTTGAGCAGTAAGTTAGCTATGAATTTTCTTTCGCAGTGCGAATAGTGAGTTTTCATGTATTTTCCTTGGATTTGTACATAAGAAATCCGAGGATTGTCCTGAATGCTTTAGTCTGTTTAGGGCTGTTTTTCCTTCAGGAATTTTTTGCATTCGTCGTTCCACCACGGAACTGACAGTTTTGCATTTATGCTGTTCCTCTTCCTGTTCTAGGTATGCTCCTGGTTGCAGTCATTGTTAGACTCTCTAGTATGTTTTGGTTGTATATGTCTATATTTTCATCTCTTAGTTTTCCTTTGCACTAGTCAGTATAGAGCTGAACGTGCCCCAGTCAGCTTTATCAAATTTCTGCCTTGGGATTTTGGTGAAGTTGGTGATTTGGGTGTTTAGATTGATAGTGATGATTATGGGGAAGTGGTCACTTTTTAATGTACTATTATGATGTACTTCCCAATTTGTTATTGTAGCTAAGCTGGTGATACAAACAGTTAGGTCTATGGCTGACAGTGAGCCAGTTTCTGGGTCGATCCTGGAGAGTGATCCGTCATTGAGTATCACTAGGTTTGTGTTATGGACCCATTCCTCAATGAATGTTCCTCATTTGTCGGCGAACTCCTCCCCATCTTTTGCTGTGGGTGTTAAAATCTCCACATATTATGAATTCGTTGTCACTATTAGACAGTTGGGAATATAAATGTGCAGAGATTGGGTGATTGCCTCCTCAGTCATAAATATTGTAAACCTCGAGCACCGATTGTCCTGTGTGGATTATTACAGAATGGTACTCGAATGTTTCCAAATTGTTTTTGCTTATTTGGCCTAGTGTGGAATTGGGTAGGGAATCACTGACATAAATGCCTAGTCTCCATCATTTCTTACCATTTTCTCTATTATGAAAATACCCTGAGGAATGCCCTGGGATTTTCGGTTTATGTTTGGTTGCACTGGTTAAATGTGTTTCTTGTAAACAGATAAGGTCTGGTTTAATTGTTTGTTTATTTAGTTTTATTACTAATTCAAGATTATTTTACAATAGTCCTCGGCAATTCCATTGCCAAATAGTTAATGTAATTTTTTCATTTTTATTCATTTTAGAATGCATAATTTACCAATATTAATATTATTTAGATTAGGTATTTATTTGGTCATAGGTATTTTTCCAAGAGGTCAGTAAGTAATTTAAAGATAGGTACACAAGGTGTTTGTTCATTTTCGGTGAGGGCAAGACTACATGCAATCAGTTCTCTAAGTGCTGATGCATAACACCTAATGGAAAATAATCTTCTTTTTCAAAGATCATTCTTGACCGAGTTACTATAGTCATTGCTTTAAGTGCTATCAGATGACTTAGGTAGTGTTTTTGAGTGGGGTACGGGTGGCTGTTGTCTATTGACCTTGCTATTTTCATTTCTTGCTTGTGGATTCGGCGTTGGGGCCTGCGCTCTATTTGCATTGTTATCGCTAACTGGATGTATGACCTGTTTTCTGGTTGCATTGCCATTTTTGTGGTTAGGTCCCAATGGTCCATTAATTGGGAGAGTGTTTTGGTGGGGGTTGCTATTTGATTTCGGGAAAAGAGGGGAAGGAGGAGAGGGAGAGGATGCTATTGCAGTTTGATTGTTAACCTGCAGTGCGTCGTTCGATTTTTCCGTGGTTTGGGGTCTTTCTTGATTTCAATGTTTCACGATTGTTTTTGCCCTTTGGTGTGGTAAATGATCCTTCTCCATTAGGTTAATGATTTCTTTTTCTCTCTTAGCGTAGTTTCAATTACTTGATTTGGGGTGATGTGATTCCCGACAGTTGGCACACCTCTATCCTTGGAATGTACATCTATTGGTATGCATGGTCAGACTGACTGAATGACTGACTTTGAAATTTACATCGCATTCTCCATATGGCATGCGCGACTTGTTAATGCCCGCACCGCGGCCTAATTAATTAATCGCAGGAGAAGGTAAAAGAGCCTTATCCCCAGCGCATTTATGCTCACAAGGTGTGCTCTTTAGTTAAGCCAACAGGTCATGGGACAATAAAATCCCAAACGACCTGTCTGGAGGGCTATGATGAGTGGGAATGGACTCAGCACACACTCATTCTGATGAAATGCCTGTCTACTGTAGTATGAAGCGTCGAGTTTGATTGGGTAATTCCCATATGACGTTAGCACGGTTCCGTGCGTACACATTCTTGGGGCACCTGATTTCTAGACGAGTGGGAATCGGCCCACATGCTCGTATTTTAAATGTCGCAGTTGGCAAGAAGGAGAGGGACCCGGAGGGAGACATCAAACGCTAGCCGGAATGTTCCTGAAACGCCTTAAAAATTATAACTATCAAATTATGTCCAGTTGTCTACATAATAGGTAAATCCTACTATCAATTATGTGTAAGCTACAATTGTAATTAGAGTTACGCCAACTAGTTATAAATGTTCCTATTATTTAATATTTAAATCCAAACGTACATAGTGTACATATGATCATTTCAATTTAAAATTGTAAGCATAGGTCTAAGAGACCAGTTGCATTTTGTACAACTATGTTAGAGCAATTGGTTTTTAATTTGGAACGGTGAATAAAAAAGTCGTTTTTGACTATAGAGTATATTCGGATTGGGATTTCAAGCCAAATTGAGATCCCTTGGTAACGAGACAACAATTTATTAGCCCTATAAAGGGCTTTAGGACGGCAGTCCAAAAGTATGGCGGCGGTCTTCATCTACCTTAATATCTGCCGTACTTCCTGGTTCATCGTAACGCTGCTCAGGGAATGTCTCAATCCCATGAAGTTCAGTCAGTTGTTCGGCTGCCTCTATTAAGGTGATTATCGAAATTAAGTGGAACACATTGTTGTAGAATTGGGTGAGGATACGTATCCCGAACTACCACTGCTGAGGTCTCGGTATCCTGGTTTTTAGTTGTCTCCAGGCGATGTATTTAACTGCACTAATAAAGTGGATAGCCTTTTTTGCATTGTTTAGTGCACATTCAAGACCGAGATCCATCATTCGTTGTTCATCTGGGTCAATATCCTCTTCTGCGACTTCACCTTCAGAACTATCTTCTTCTCCATTCTCACTTTCCTCTTCATCTGTTTCAGATTCTTGTTGTGCAAGGGTTTGTGCTTCAGCAATGGCTTTTTCCGAAGCTTCCGCTTCCGCTTTGGCACGCTCTCATGCCTGTGCAATGTCTAGAAGGGAGATATCTGTTTGGGCTTCCATGTTCCTGGTGTTTCGCTGCCGTTGAATTGTTAGTCTGGGTCGCAATGGAGGTAGTAGTCAACTGACGAACCATGTAATATTCCAAGGATCTTGGTTTTTCTGTCAGAGGTCCAATCACCGCAGTTGAGTGGTTAGTATCCCGTATTAGGGCTGCCTTCCTCCTCTCATTGCGTTTTTTATTTCTGTTCCTTTTGATCAATATTCCTATGGGTGGATATCTTGGTTCGTCACCTCACTCTCATTCCAGACAAGTAATAACGTTGTTCTTTTTGTTCCGGCTCTCAGGCTCCAACTGGTTCCTTGTGCCTTACCTAGGGCCCTAATGGCCTGTAGTGCACTACTAATTGCACTGGCTGCCAATACAGTTGCCTCGCCTTTGCTTGTGTTCTCTTCCATTGCGATCTGCATCGTCGGTGTTGATGACATAAGCTTGATTGTCTTTAGGTTTGCGATGAGGAAGTTCATCTTTAGCGCACAAGACAGGATTCCATGAAGCGGTGTACGAACTGTGTTTCAAAAGGTAATGATGTTCTCAAATATTCAGTTTGTTTTGTTTTGTTTTGTTTTTTTTTTTTTTTTTTTTTTTTTTTTTTTTTGCTTTCTTACATGTAATAATGAGTTATCAGTTCTATTCTGACTTTTTGCTTGAAAATCTCTGTGGAGTAAACGGCTCTTCGCAGCGAATCGATGCGTTGCATTTCCAGAGCATGGAGGGGAGGAATAGTCACGCAAGTTTTTATACCACTGTTGCAACACTGCTTCTTCCGTGATGAGACCCCAAGCGTCATCGGCATACTCGTCCAATTTTTCTTCTTGACTCATCATCATGCATTTATCTTCTTGAATTTGACTGAGATGATCATTTTGACGCCTGCAACAATATTTGTGGGTCAAGGCGGTAATTTTCTCGCCAGATGCTTCGCAAAACAGGAAACTAAATATTCTTGTGGTTCTGGCCATCTCGTCATCACCATGTCCTCTTCGTCTTCGTCTTTTCTGTGGGTGGTTCTGCTTCTAAGAAAACCTCTGTCCCCATTTCCAAAGAGACTCCACCGTTCAAAGAGAGATAAGAGTTATCTATAGCTTCTAATATTCTAGAATCACTTCTCAATCTGTTGATTTCTATCGTATTATCGAATTCTGCATACAAGATGACGTTCACCGTCTCGGGTAGAGCTGTTGAAAACTACAGTTCCACACGAAGTTGGCCAGATTTTATAGGGTGTAAATGTCCCTTTTCGCTGCCTTGCTCTGGAGTGAAATCAAAAGCCCACAAAGCTTAACCTCCTGCATAATCTTCTTACGAAATGCAGTAGCTGGTATTGTTCACTAAATGTAAGGTGGCTTCGTACAGGGACCTCAAGTAATTCTTCTTGTCAAAGTCAGGTTCGAAGGGTCTGGTACAAGAGGTCTTGCCATCTTGACTGACGTCGATCTTGGACACATTGTATTGCTCAAACTCAAAAGGATTTTGATCGTGGGCTCCGTTGAGGGCTGCATTGCTAACGATGCTAATGATTAAACATTTTGGTAACTGTCCTTGGAACAGATGATCTTCTATCTTGGATCGGAGTCCAATGGTAATGGTGAAGGCTTTCACTTCCACTCGTCGTATCGGATACTTGGCGGTCGTTCTGCTCAAAGTGTGACTGATGTCCTTTCCCACTTTTGGTAATACTTCCAAGCGACGCACGTAAAGTCTGGCTACTTTGATGACGGTTTTGTAATAGGCAGCATCATCCATCAAATAGAAAGTGGTACTGCTTCTAAACAGTCTCAGGCGAACATCCACTCCGTTCAGCAAATACTTGTCTTGCAACCACATGTCCAAATGCAAGCGATCTAAACTCTGCCCATCTTTGATTTTGTTTCCACGTTCGTTGAATCCCACACTGTGGTCTGGATTTCATGTTTAATCAAACCGGGGTCTTTGAATTTAACTGCCGTGTCAGGTTTCCATAAAAAGTAGCATCAAGATGGGTGTTCATGGCTTCTTTTCCGTAAGTCAAGAGATTTTCCAGGTAGGCTCGGTAAGGGTAAGTATCCATGCTGCTGTTAACCAGTTTGTTATTCAAGTACAAATCCACTTCGCTTAACAAGGAAGGCATGAAATTGCTGACGGAAGCTACTTCCTCATCGCCGTCTATAGAATTTCTAGTCGGATCGAGCACTTTGACTTTCAAGTACAAGTAAATGATATTCAGATCGATGTAATCTTCGGTCTGTCCTTTGATTTCAAATTTGATTGGAGCTGAGGCCGTCAAAGAAGAGATGGCATGAAATATTACCCATTGGAATTCTTGCATCTTCATCATGGTGGGTGGCATGGTAAGCAGATACAGTTCTGACTTGGAACATTCGCATGACTCTCGGTGCATCATTCTTCTCTTTTTAATAATCAAAGGAGTCTAATTCTCTGGCTGTTCTTCTTTTCTTAGTCTTTCTCGCAACGTGCGTGTGAAGTCCTCTGGAGGGGTGTCTTCGTCGTCTCTTTCTGTCTCGTCCTTGCCGTGGCGTGAAGGAAGAAGGAAGGCCTTGCTCAGCATCGTTCATCGTATTTATAGGAGTCTCTCCTCGAACCAAAATGTCTTTTCCAGTTTGAAGCAACACATTTTTGCCTGCTCTCAACAAAGCTTCTTTGGGATTTTGTTTATCGATGATCACATTTTGGAGAAAATCTTTTTCCTTGTGTCAAAGCAGCATTTTTCAACGCATTCAATCCACGCGTCACCATCGGTTTCAAGACGGGTGCCACCGAACCAAACGCCGATTTCAGCATATCTCCTAAACCATGTCCTCGTTGTCGAACGACTCCTCGGTACACAGGATACATGACTTACAAGTCTCTAGAGAATCCTTTGCGAACATGGAGTTTCACCGTGGCATTTCCTTTCGAGAATGGAATATTTTGTCCCAGATTTCCTTTTATACCCATGTTGACACTATCGAAATACGACTTACTGACAGGCAAATAATGAGAATGTACAAATTCGCGGCGAACGTGATAGGTGTTTCCCACTTCCTCGTAAGCAGCCATGGCAGAATCCACTTTGAAAGGAATGACTGGCAGTAACGGTGAGGCTGCGTTTCCCACCACATTGTACTCCATTACATCCGACTACACAAAGATCAAATTCAGTCCTTCGTTCAGTTCCACAGGGTAACAATAATATTTGTAAAATCGGTCGCTGTTGTTGATGTCTCTGGAATTATGGGACAATTTGAGGTCTCCACCCAAAATGTCAAACAAAGCAGGAGAAAAAGTGATGAACAACGTTTTGGAATCCGAAAATATCATCAGCAGGCGACGAACTATTTTGTGGTACTCGATCTTGACCCTTTGTTTCGTTTTGTCCAGGGTTTTTGCCAGATTGATCTTCGAAAATACTGGCAATCGTTTCCACCAGATGTTGAGCGCTAAAGTAATAGCCTACCAGAATTTTCATGATATAGATGCTCAATGCAGCAATGGGAGGTGATGGTCTATTGGATTCGGAACAACCAGGATCGTTTTCATTCAAGCGTTGTTGCACTAGTTCGTTCAGGATTTCGACCGA
Organism: Megalonaias nervosa; assembly: GCA_016617855.1. Classification (NCBI taxonomy): domain Eukaryota; kingdom Metazoa; phylum Mollusca; class Bivalvia; order Unionida; family Unionidae; genus Megalonaias; species Megalonaias nervosa. The sequence continues at coordinate 41,306 of JAECUM010008333.1, read as the reverse complement.
AAACCTCGTTTTCCAATGATGTTTAGGACTTCTATTGGGTGAATCATTTCTACCAAAGCCACTTCTCAGTGTGATTCTTGATCCAGTTGGATGGCCTGGGGTAAATTGGCCGTGAAGCAGCACAAGGTACTGTGGGGAAACACATCCATGGAAATGTCACTGGGTAAAGTTAAGTAAAATTGGTTATTCTGCGGAGTCACTCCAGGTCAAAGGAGTGACTAAAAGAGGGTTGTTATTGTTTGGAGGGTGACTGACGTTGGACGCAAGGCTCCCGTTGTGACTACTGGTAGAATTTTTTAGGGAAGGATTGAGTAGAAGGTAACAGATGCAACTGCTCAGGAAATTGGTCCTCAATTGTTTGTTTCCTTGTTGCAAACTCCATTTGGCAATGGTAGCACCGATGACACAATACATCACAAAGATTTGCAGAAAAAGACGATTTGCGTTTTAGGATCACGTTCTCCACCCACAACCACAGGGGTTGCTTTTGTAGTTCTTGCAGAGAAGAACTCGGAGAAGGAGTGGTCACTGTTGCTGATACTATGTTGAACGGAATGATGGTTATTTCATTTTGACTTCTTTGACACGTCGTTTTCCCACTTTACGGGTTCTTTGATCGAGAATGCTTTCGATATCGTACACTTCTTCTTCTTTTTTCGTCACGAGTTGTAACTCGAGCAAGTAAAATGTTCCTTCTAACAATTCCCCGTTTATGTCTTCCAGTTTACAGACAGTAGGATTGTTACGATTCTATGCTCTTAAAATAAGTATCAGAAAAGAGTGAAGACAACAAGCTTTGTAAAATTTAACAAATAATTTCTTTCCCTAGAATACAAAGTGAAAAATGAGGAAAAAGAACTTACGGTTTTGCAGATTAAATCCACATATAATCCAAAAATTAAAATTAGAAGTCCTAGTAATAAAAAGTCCTGAATGCAACTGAGTTCGAGTCCCGATGAAATCCAAAATTGAAGGCGATGACGTCTGTAATATCCTACGAAGTGCAGATGTGTCAACAATCTCTTCTTGAATCATAGAAAATATTATTCCAGTTTTGAACTCAGTATAAATTCCAATGAATCTCTTCGTCCAAGAATTTTGTCAGAGCACTTTTGTATTTCCAGAGAAAATAATCTCTTGAATTCATTAAATTAAAGAAAATAAAATTCAGACCAAATTTGTCACAACATAATACAACTTATCGTGTCAAGTGTTTTAAGCCCAATTGACAAACCTTGATCAAAACATCAGTTGTACTACTAATTAAGACGCAAAACAGATTCCCGGATTAGGGTCAAAAGTTCATTCTTCTGGAAAAAATAGAATTTTGTTACCATTTGGCACATGATAAATATCACGTGGTCCAGGTATGACCTTGTCTCAACTTAATGATTCTTACTCTAAGATTAAAAAAAAATAGTACAAAAAGTTGTTTGCCAAAACTGTGGCTGATTTTATAACAAGGTCAGCAACTAGGTACAATGTTTCTATTTTAGTTGTTTACATCAATGAAATAAAATAAAAAATAAAAAGTCGATCAGATCAAAAAGAACTGAATTCAATTCTGGACAATGTCAAATACAGTAAACAATCTTACATTACAATAGCATGTAATGGAATTAAAAGATTTAAAACTAACAGACGAACAATTAAATTAAATATACATAACAGGATGACGACGACACAATCGTCCAGTGACATGAAATAATTCCATGGTACAGTTGGGTAAGTAACCTTTGTCAAAAGTGCGTTTGATTTTGCAAATGCGCACCCAATCTCTCGTCGTCAACATTCCACCTTTCTTGGGGACTGCCACAGTCGGGGTCATACCAAACAGGCGCTCAAAGACGATCACTTCGTTGTCGGGAGTCACTTCTACGGGGGCACGTCCGATGCTCCGATCGTAAGATTGGTTGCACACATGGACCAGGTGCTGTAAGACGTCGATGTACTTGAGAGGATATCCTATTCAACGCACTTTCTCTTCTTTGACACGATGACGGCCAACTTTACGGGTTCTTCGATCGAGAATGCTTTCGATGTCGTACACCTCGTCTTCTTTTTTGGTCACTCGTTGTAACTCGGGCAAGTAGATAATTCCTTTTAACACTTCTCCGTTCATGTCTTCCAATTTATAGCCGGGAGGATGACGGCCACGCACTCGTCTCGTGACACGAAACAATTCGGTGGTCCAGTTGGTTACGTAACCTTTGTCGAAAGTGCGTTTGGTTTTGCCAATGCGCACTCAATCTCTTTTTCACCAACATTCCACCTTTCTTGGGGACCGCTGTCGAGGACGTACCAAACAGGCACTCAAAGATGGTCACTTCGTTGTCGGGTGTCACTTCTTCGAAACGCATCCGATGATTCGGTGGTAAGATTGGTTGTGCGCTTTGACCAGGTGCGGTAAGACATCAATGTACTTGAGAGTGTTGATGCGTATAATATTTCCACATGCGTTATTTTAAGGTACGTTGAAAATGTTCCAAGGTGCTGGCTTTGGTTTCGGGATTCTTGGTGGCGATAAAATGGATGTCTCGTTTCTTCAATTCTCTTTGGAAAGCTTGATTGAGAAATTCGGTGCCTTCTCGGTTTGCCATCGGCGAGGGTGACGACCACTTTGTTTCAACACCAGATTTAAGGCTCGCAAAAACTCAGAGCTCGATTTGGAAGTCAAAGGTACGACCCAGGGAAATTGGAAAAAGACGTCGATGACACAAAACAAATATTTGTAGCCGCGACTGTAGGTGACCAAATGACAGACGTCGACTAAATCGGCTTGCCATTGATGATCGACGCCCTCCACTTGAGTGCAACTTCTGGAAAAAAAAAATTTCTAATGTGTTTGTGCAACGTGTACGTGGCTTGTTCCTGTAACTATCGTTGCACTTGAGGTACACGTACACTTTTCAGTCTTGTTTTAGCAGCACGATGCAATTTTTGAACTCCTCCATAAGTCGCAGGATGGGCAGGATCGTAGTAAATGCTGGCTAAAAGATTCTCTATCAGGGCTCTTTTCAATAAGTCACCCACTGTTCACTGATGCTACTCTTTTTTCGTGTGGTATCTTCTTCGATTGTAATGCTTTGCGTGTCCGGTGGGCGATTGATGTCAAGGAGGATGTCTGAACAGGGGTAATCAGTTCTTGTTTAACTTCTGCCTTCACTTCTTTCCTTTTGTGTCCTTCTGATGAAGAAGGGGTTGCCATTATCTGTTTGATCAAACCTATTCTTGATGTTGGTGGTGTTATTAACTTGCACACCTTTTGTTCACTCTTCTTCTACTTTTTATGTCATCCCCGTGGCTGTGGCTGTCTTGGTCTCTGGTGGTAGTGGTGACGCCTGGTTTTTGATCAGGGTCTTGAAAAATATTTCAGAGTCGGTTGAGTTTTTTCGTCTAAAGCTTTCGGTTTTGCCTGAACCACTCGGTCCAGCAATTGACATGTTGAATGGATGGTGAATATACAAGTCCTGCCAACTGGAACTATCTAATTGTTCGTCGATGACTTTGAACATTTGAGGAAGAGGCAGTAGAGACAGATGTAGCCACAGCAAAGGTGATCAAAATTTTGAAACTAACAGAGACACGACAAGAGTTTTCTTACTTTTCAGGACACGTTTATTCCAAGTTAAACTTCGACAAGAATTTCAAAAACACATAAGAGCCAAATGACTAAGTGCATGTTTAACGGGACAAGCAAAACAATCAAAAGGCTATACAAACACGTCACTGTACAACAATTTTTTTACGAAGGAATGGTGCCCAAGGTACACTTTGTAATGTTCTTGGAGTCTCTACACTAAGCACAGTCTCACATGTGTCCTTCCGGAATGGCCTTTCAGGGTTGTAGATGTCCTGAATGGGGTGCTTTTCCTCGGTGTCGGGTTCTTCTTCTGGCACTGTGGCTAATACGGGTTTAAAGGTCACATATGTCACTGGACGTTTTAAGTTCTCTTTTTCCTTGGAATTCATGACACAGATCTTTGGCAATATAAGCCACTTCTTTCGTCCAAGAATCGAAACCAAAACTTTTCCAGTTACGTACATCTTTCCAGTGAGAGTGTAACCAACAAGCTATACACACAGCTTCGTAAGCATCCTCAGTAACTAAAATTTCACAAAGTTTGGAGATAAATGCGCAACGCTTTTAACAGAGCGAGTCTCACATGCTAATTTAAAGCAAACACCATCATATTTTTATTATAGGTAATGTTCGTAAATAAGATAAGCCACAAAGAATCTGCTGATAAACGAAATCCCAGAAACGAAGTCACTAAGACGCACACCAAAAGACGTCCAAAATTCAGAAGAAACAGATCTTGTAAAAAGTTTTGGTAATCCTCCAAAGTCTGAATAGTGTCATTAACATACTTCCACGGAAACTGTTGTATCACTACTGATAAAGGTCTTTGCATGGCAGCAAGCCTTTATTCCCTCTTTTGTTGGAAGTAATAGATGTACTTTTTGCACAGAATTGATCATACTCAAGTGGCGAATCAAAATTGTTTAGTCACTAACTCACACAGAAGTTTCTTCTTCAGACAATATTCGTTCGTGTAAAAAAAAATGGTAATCCTCTAAGTCTGTCTTTGGATTTGGTGTGGTATTTACACTTTGTAAGTAGAATGAGTAGTATCCAAAAGCCTTCTGACTCTCTGGCAGTTTATGAATGTCTGACTATTTGAAAGTTTTCAAATGAATCAATCCTCTTATAGCATTCAGGTACCAGTGGTTCAAACATCGGTGACGTAAAGGATGCAATTGTTCTTTGTATTTGACTTATATTTTGACCAACGCTTGGTAAATACGTTCTCTCAACTCCAGGGGCAAACCACAAATGTTCTCTTGTAAAGTATCAATAAAGAGATTACTTCGGTCCCACTAAAGGAAAGTAGTGACAGTGCGGAGACCATCGAATACGTTCCAGGCAGCGGAGTCTTTTTGCTCCCACTCGTAAAGTAACACACCGCAACTGAAGCACTTAACTTTATCACCTTAGCCCAAGTAGATAAATCCAGCTCTGATACAGTGTATTTGGGTCACTTTCATTTGAACGTTTGGAATCGACTATCAAAGTCACAGTATCCAGACAAACACACAGGCAATGAGTGTTCGTCTCTGGCAAGTTCATTTCGATGAGGCGGTAGTGATACATGAAACAGTTTGCTCAGGCATGGATGACATCCATAGGGTGGTAGTTGCACGAGTTCACGTTGATTATGAAAACCAGTAAAGAGTCCACGAAAACAAGTGGCATTGCTTTCGCATCCGTCGGGTTTGACACTACAGCATCACTTTCCATGATGAGTGTAGTAGTCATAGCGAAGTTCCCATGATGTTGTGCTGAATCGCTGATGTCGCAGCGTACGGCATCACTGCAATCGCAAGGCGCAGCTTCGCACTTAACGTGATCATCACTGAACCTGAACCTCTTGTTGACTTGTGTTTCTGTGAAAGAATTCATCTTTCTTGCTTGGCGTTTGTAGTCATAATGAACTATCAGTCTTGGAAGTTTTCCCCTTTTTATACTTGTTGTAATGAGTCTCGATCTTGTAAATCTTTCGTTTTTTATGCATAGTTTTGGAAGTCTTCCTCTATTTTTCCTGGAAAACGGTACTACCTTCTCTGAGGTACCATCAAAAATGTACCGCAGTGTGATGGATGGAAAGGCCATAGAAAGGTAAAGACAGTGCGGAGACCATCTAGTATGTTCAAAAATAGCTGAATCTTTATAGATACATAGATCCAAAACGCAACGTCAGACCACAACTGAAACACTGTCCTTTGCATCCCAGCCAGCCTCAGGTCCCAAGTAGACAAATCCTGTTCCGGCTAAAACATTCGGAGTAGGTAATCCCTCGCTATCCTTGGCCATTTTTAAACGTCTCCGATCGACTGGCACAATCACAATGTCAGGCAAGAAGACGGGAAATATGAGTTGTTTGAACTTGGAGTTCTCAGTGGGTCTCTCACTCGATTCTTGCTGTGTCGAAGTCATCATTCATGTTGGTGCCTTTCGTCTTGTAACTATTTGTTATACCAGCATGTCCGTACGGTAAAGTCAAATGATTGGGAAGCCGCACTCGCTTCTGGTACACGATTTGATAAATTGTTTCTAAGAGTCGACTGACAATTTGGTGATTGGGTAAACGTACAGTTTTGTGAGGTTGGTAGGTGGTCACTCGAAAGTGTTGATCCTCTCCAGTTTGCAACGCTTCTTTCAGTACGCTAAAGTTCATCACTTGACTCGTGAGATGATTCAGTGTCAATCCTTTCACTTTGCACTCGGTGGGCACTTCTCTTTATTTGTCCCGGTATTTGTATCCGTAATTTTTTGGACAGCCACTATCAAAACTTACAATCTTGTATTCGTGGTGCTCGTCTGTCCCGCTCGGAAACTGTCTCCTTCGGTTTTAGGGTGACGATGACCAAGGCGATCGATGTAGATGCAACTGTCCATGTTAAAAATACAGGACACGAGTACAAACACATGTTCTTCTTCGTAACTGACCAGGATCAAGCCTTCACAAACGACGTCCATGTGTTTCGTGTATTTGGTTTTGTAGTGAATCATCTGGAAGTAGCGGAAAGGTTCTGTCAAATACTCCGTCTTAGGTAAACATAGTCGTTGTGCCATTTTTCCCCACAAACAATTCAGCATCAATTTGGCAAACGATCGGCGTCCATCGTTTTTTTCGATGTGGTCTAAAGTGATGCCTTCCTGGTCAAAGTATTCTTTTTTGAATTTCTTTTGGTCTTCGGGAGTTTGACACTAGGAAAGATAGCCGCTTGCTTCTGGTTTAAGTTCCAAAAAAGCATTCAAATAGTCCGGGATAATGCCTTGCTGAGTCTCGTCACCCTTGTGGTACTGTCCCATCTTCAGAAAATGGTAAATTGCGTACACTTCTAATAGTTGATATCCCAGGTCCATAGCTTTAAACAATTCTATGCTGACCCACGTTCCTGTCAATGCGCGTTCTTCCTGAGTGTGATGACAAGATTGGTCTTGTTTGCATGTTTCGGCACAAATGCGACACAATGGAAGCATCAGTTTTCCTTGACAATGGTAAGGTAAAACGGGTACAAGTCCGTGGGAGGCAAGATTTTGCATTTAATCCATCCTTCGTATTGTCGAATGTTTTCCACGTCGATGTGTTTCGTCAGCACTTGTGGGTGACTTGCTGAAAAGTGACAATATTTGCATATGTACGGATACAGCGAACACATGTCCAGGTATTTGATTTCTTCTCCTTTCTCCTCGTCCGCGTGGTACAGCAAACATGTGGCATTCGTCCGTCCTCCACACAAACTATCACTGGGGTCGAGAGAGGCCACCAGCTTGTAACTTACCATGATGCGATTAAATTCGGAATCGGTTTTCAAACGGTGGTCGTACTCGTGTTCCCACATTTCCACGACTTGGTATCCTTGCTCTTATAATTTCAAGCACCGTTGACAAGTGGCCTCGTACAAGTCTTCCATGGTACGTTGTAAAAACTGCCTTTAGTGTCACGTTGACGATCTTAGGGTTTTCTAAGTCCCAGCCATCCACTGAATACGTTCCGATGGTCTTTTCGCCTCTTTCGTGTCGGGCATGCTGGATCCATTGGTCTTCCTTCTCGCTCAAGTAATGCAACCAACGTAGAACGTTGACCGAGTAACAGTGTTTAATAAAGTTGGTCGTCTGAGGTCGGATAATAGCCAGGATGTTCTCAGGCATGAATCGTTTGCGGTACACTATGGAACACGCTTTGGCACTGGTGCATGCTGCTTTCAGCTGGTCAATCCCTCCGTGTTCCATGAACAGTTCTCGAAATTTTCCATAGCAAGGCCGTAAAATGTCCACGTCGGAAAGACAGTACTTTAACATTTCTTCCTGAAAGTCGAAGGTGTCAGAGGCATGAGTTTTGTACCAAACATAGAAAGCTTCTCGTTGTTCGGTGCGCATGTTGTTGGGGTCGTAGTAGTGAGTATCATGCAAATGTGCCAGAACGGCGTGTTGATTGCTTTCGGTATTGAAAAAGTGCTGAAAATAGCCTTTGACTATTTCTGTCATTCCAAACGTTTTAAGCATTCGAACTCAAAAGCAAAGCCAAGTAATCTTTACACTGTACTTGGCCTACTTGCAGGGAAATGGGAAATGGTTTTCCTTCGTTCAAAGTGACTTTGGGGCGTTCGGTGCTTTGTTCCGTATAGTATTTCAGAAGAAACTTTCCATCGTATCCCATCGTATCCCAGGAAATTGTGAGCCATCATCGTAGTATAGTGATGACAATCGCCGTAACGTTCAATGTCTTCTTGACTCTACGTCTCGTCGATAAGGTCTAAGATCCATTGGGCCAAATCGGCCAGCGTGTTAGGTCCTCGAAAAAATTTTTCACGTCCTCCAGGAATCTTGCTACATTGTGGGAAATGATAAAAGATCGGTTCTTGGATGCACTTCTCGCACGCTGAATGAGCACGCAGAAATTAGGAATGTGAATACCGGTCTCTTGCGCGCATTCGAAATCGAGAAAGATGAAATTCTCTTTCTTCTTCTTGTCATCTTCCTCCTCTTCCTGTTTGGGTTGGTATTTTTGAATGTAGCATTCATGTTCTAAGTCCACGATTTGGTGACAATTGTGACATCGTTTTTTTCCTGAACAAATGTGCGCCTTGGTACAATTGGTACGTTATGACTTGTCCACAAGCAGAGCAGAATCTCATCAGTTGACAAGCACTTTTCCGTTGTGAAACTTGTGTCATGAGATGTTGTTGGTAACAGATTGGGCTGACAAAAATTAGCTGACAAGCAGGACAATGCACTCGTTCTTGTTCTTAGTCAAGACAGGGTTTAGGGGCCAAACGTCGTGGAAATTTCGATCCGCATTAATTGTTTTACTCTCAGGTGTTATACCCATAGTTGCATTTCTCACAATAATATCTTTATCCGAGGAAACTAGTGATACTGGTAATGGCATCGAAATGTTCATCGTAGTGATAGACGTGTATTGTATTTTCCGTCTTTGAAATTGTCACCTCGATACAATAGAGGTCCACGCACTTCTTGAGTGTGCACTTTCAATGTATAACGTGGAACTAAGTCATCTTGCAATTTTTGCATTTCAGGAATGCCGCAGGGTGTGTCTTTTGATAGGCCGGCTTGCCGTAACAGGAGTTCTGCGTCTCTTCGTTGTTTGGCTCGGTTCGATTTTCTAATGTTCTCCCAGGCTCTTTTCCATTCTTCCGTGTCGTTCTTCTTGGCATATGTTCGTCCCACGACGATGGCACGGGCTAAACACATCTTGTCTTGAGTGTTGTTAATTTGAACAGGCTCTTTTTGGTGCTGCGAAGGTCGTCCACCAATAACACCTTATTGAATCCGGTCCCTTTGGGAAGAGAAACGTGGGTCATATACAGTGTTGCTTTTCCCTATGTGATGTGAAATTGGTCATTGGATTGCTGCACGTGTTGAATCTTGTCGATGATTTTGGAAGGTGTCAGTTCTGCTGGTGTGCTAAACTCGATTCAAACTGCCGTGATATATGGAGTCTCAAGACATCGTCTTCTTTGGCTTCGCATTGCCGTTTCAGTGTGGTTAACAAAGAATCCCACAAAAATCGGTGATGAACCCTACTGTTTTCCGCAGCAGTGCGTCTGACTTGAAATCTTTAAACTTCACCGTGCACCTATAGGCCGTGGTTCTAAATTTTCTGGAAGAGCGTTTATCCGTCTCTCGAATGTGGTAATACTTTTCGGGTGATGCTGGTGGTGGTCTTGGGTTTGGCGTAGACTCCCTGGGTCTGGATTCAGACGTAGAAGGTGTGGATTCAGACTCATTCACGTGGTCTTTATAATTGCTGGCATAAATCTGAGCCCAGATTTCAGCTCGTGTGCGAGGCGATATGTCAGGTTTTTGCCTCTTATTTTCTTCTCCTTTCTCGATAGTGAGATCGTTTCATATTGATCGCAAAATGTCAAATGACTAAATTTCAAACGCCATGGGTGAGTGTCTTCCCTATATATAGGGTGAGTGTCTTCCCTCAGAGTATTCATTTCATTCTCAATCATTCAAGAAGATGGAAGAGCCAACACATATGAAGCTTCTGATCAAAGCTATGCGAGGCGTCATTCGAATGTTTACTTGAGAGAAGCCGACGGACTACCCCCTCTTTTCGAGATAAAGGTAGAGACACTTGCTATATCTGTCAGAAGAAAGGACACTGGTCTTCAGAATGTCCACAACGTCAAAGCATGACAGGCGTCACGAGAGAAAAAGGTCAAGATACCTGTTATAATTGTCAGGAGAAAGGTCATTGGTCTTCAGACTGCCCTAAGAAAGAGGGGAACCGATCAAAGAAACAACTGGAGGAGGAGAGGGCTTCCCAACATGAAGAAGAACCTTGCGAAAGGGCGGAAGAACCCATTCCCATCCAGAAGGAGAAGAAAAGAAGACGAGAAGAAAGTGAAGGAGAGGAAAAACCTGTGACTAAAGAAATTCAGACGGAGAGAGTGAAAAGAAAAGAAGAAGCTAATGATTTTTTGTATTAATGTGTTGTGAAATTGTATTGTATGTTCTACTAGAATAGACCAGAAAGAAAAACGAAAGTTTCTCTTGGTTTTTGATTTTATAATAATAAGAACCTACACTCGCGCACTCACACACGTACATCATGGGGAAAAAGGGATTTAAGTTTTACTTGATTTGGCAAACTTTGAGTAGTCACTCTTTTCTAGAGAATTAAGTGCCCCTGAAAAGGACCGTTGAGTGTTTGGGGTTTTTTTTTTTGTAACGCAAGCGTGTCTTTTTAAGACAGGAGCCATTGTAATGCAAGGGTGCTCTTTTTAAAATGGGTTCTATTATAATGCAATGGTTCTCTTTGCTAGTTGGGTGCCATTTTGATGAAAGAGGGACTTTTTCAAGGTGGGCGACATTATAATCCAAGGGTACTCTTTGCCAGGATGGCACGAATTGTAACGCAAGAGTGCTCTTTTAAAAGTGGGCGCCGTTGTAACGCAGTAGAGCACCTTGTAAGATTGGCGCAGTGAGCTCTTTGCATAGTGGCCGTCATTATTATACAGTGTGCTCATTGTATAGTGGCCTCCGTTATTATGTAGTGCCCACATTATATAGTGGTCGCCATTATTATGCAATGCGCTCATTGTATTGTGGCCGCCATTATTATGCAGTGCGCTCATTGTATAGTAGGTACCATTAGTATACAGTGCGCTCTTTGTATAGTGGCCTCCATTATTATGCAGTATGCTCATTATATAATGGCCTCCATTATTATGCAGTGCACTCTGTTATGCAGTGCGCTCTTTGTATAGTGGCCTCCATTATTATGCAGTGCTCTCATTGCATTGTGGCCGCCATTATTATTCAGTATGCTCATTGTATAGTGGCCGTCATTATTATGCAGTGCGCTCTATTATGCAGTACGTTCATTGTAATGCAGAGCGCTCATTGCATTGTGGCCGCCATTATTATTCAGTATGCTCATTGTATAGTGGCCGTCATTATTATGCAGTGCGCTCTATTATGCAGTACGTTCATTGTAATGCAGAGCACTCATTGCATTTGTGACCGCCATTATTAAGCAGTGCCCTCATTGTGTAATGGCCGCCATTATTATGCAGTGCGCTCATTGTATAGTGGTCTCCATTATTATGCAGTGTGCTCATTATATAGTGGCCGCTATTATTATGCAGTACGCTCTATTATGCAGTGTGCTTTTTGTGTAGTGGCCGCCATTGTAATGCAATAGCTCTGTTTGTAATATTAAGCTACACGTAAACTTTTGGTGAAGTTTTCAAACAATCGTTTGCAAATATGCTCAAACACGGATTAAATCTTTTGGAACGTTTATAAATGTGATTAAACACGGATGAGTTCTTTTATTTGAAGATTTCAGTAAGTTTATTGCGGCTTGACTAGCAATTATTCATATTTATCCACTCCACTTGTGCATAGCCATAATAAGACTATCATTACATCATAATACATGACTGTTTTGCCCTGCTCAAGTTTCTAGCCATGTTCGATGTAAATATCAACTATTTTTGAAACCATGAACCCTGTGAACCACTCGCACCCACCCACCCACACAGAACATTCCAAGAAACAGATAATAACTCCATGGATTGCTAGCACTTAAATGACTAGACTGTCTAACTTATTCTCCCTATTACGATGTAAATGTTCACGTAATTAGAAATAAACAGATTCACTAGGGAGTGGATCAATTCTGTTAATAGTACATCTTGATACATCTTTGTGTAATAACAGTCAATTAGCGTCGATACAGTTTGAACCAAGGCACATGCCTGTGTAAACAATTTTCAAGATAACCTGAAATCGGCAAGTGGGCACAAATTAAGCTATAAAATGAATGATTGAGAAAAGAAATGCGGCTAATTATTTTCTCGAAGTCAAACGCAATACGCTACACAATATTACCTATATAAGGCCTTGTAATATTGGAGGATGGTGTGGGGTGGGAGTGGAGGAGAGAACAGAGGAAACCTCCACACTAGAAATTTTATTAGGTGTTGGGAGGGGACTTCGAAACATAAAGTTTAAATACATAAATTATCATACGATAACGCGCACAATGCAATTAGAGAATATCTAGAGAACACGGATAATACTGGGGTTTTTTTAGAATATTCACTATCATAAAATAACAGGCATAATGCTGTTTGAGAATGTTCACAATTGTACAATAATACACACAATAAGAACAATACATGCTACTATATAAAAGTAAAAGTTATCTGCAAGTAAATAAACGGGTATATTTTAATAGAGTCCGTAAATACTTATGTGTATAATTCGCTTGAACTGCTTGGGTCAGTACTAGTACAATGGGCATATACTTAGACTCCGAGTCATGCCTTGGAAACAATTTTGGGACCACCACACTATAACCCTATGAAAACTTACTGGGTCTGAAAAGACAAATGTATACATGCAATCCTGTAACTGGCATGGGCATTATGGACCCATCCAACTACCATAATCATCACAACCATTAACATTCACCACCAAAGGGGATTAGCTCCTGACTTATGGCTTGGAGACTGTCGACACTCATAAGCTATGTATATACACACAAGCAACTGATTTAGGCCCCTGTGGAAGTCCTTACCCTCAGGGACCTGTCCAAGATCCCAATCTTCTGGGTGGAAGCAAAAACGGGAAAGCGGGTAAATACTTGTTTCACAAACACCTGTAGTAATGGTAGTTTGACGTTGAATGGTTAAAGACAATAAAAGAAACGTTGATAGCAAAACCCTCTGTGCTAAAATTATATTTGCATTAATGCATTTGGATGAGGACATTTATAATTAATGTATAAAATTAAAGCAGGTAGAAAAGAAATTTAAGTAACGCAAGAAAGAGAAAATATTAAATACATCATTGGTTTGAAAACAGAAGATGCACTGAACTCGGCTAATACTGATATATAACCATTAAACTGTCCAACACTAAATAAGGACATTCATAAACAAAAAACGCAAGGATATGTAACAATGGCATGGTTGGTATCAGCTGGAAGAATTAAAATTGCAATTACTCAAAAAGTGAATCTTGCTTTACATAGTAAGGCAGTGAATCTTGCTATAAATGGTAAGGCAGTGAAAATCTTCCTATAAATGGTAAGGCAGTGAATCTTGCTTTACATAGTAAGGCAGTGAAAATCTTGCTATAAATGGTAAGGCATTGAAAATCTTGCTATAAATGGCAAGGCAGCGAGTCTTATACATGGTAAGGCAGTGAATCTAGCTATACATGGTAAGGCAGTGAAAATCTTGCTATAAATGGTAAGGCAGTGAAAATCTTCCTATAAATGGTAAGGCAGTGAATCTTGCTTTACATAGTAAGGAAGTGAAAATCTTGCTATAAATGGCAAGGCATTGAAAATCTTGTTATAAATGGCAAGGCAGCGAGTCTTATACATGGTAAGGCAATGAATCTAGCTATACATGGTAAGACAGTGAAAATCTTGCTATCAATGGCAAGGCAGCGAGTCTAATTCATGATAAGGCAGTGAATCTAGCTATACATGGTAGGGCAGTGAAAATCTTACTATAAATGGTAAGGCATTGAAAATCTTGCTATAAATGGTAAGGCAGTGAATCTTGCTATACATTGTAAGACCGTGAATCTTGCTATACGTTGTAAGGCGGTGAATTTTGCTAACATGGTAAGGCAGTGAATCTAGCTTATAATTGTAAGGCTCTTGTTACGTGTAGGCTCGTACAAATGTAACAAAAGATAAGAGTGAAGTTTTGTATATTTTAACAAAATAATTTATTTCCCTAGAAAACAATGTAAAAATTGGAAATAGGACTTACAGTTTGTGAATATAATCCAAAATTTAATCCTAGGATTGAAAAATATAAGTCCTATCACTAAACAGTTCCAATTGAATCCAGGTTCGAATCTCGATGAAATTCCAATATGGAGGCGATGACGTCAGATGAGGTCGTTGAACTTCTGGCAACAGATCCTCGTTGAATCACAGTTTATGTTTCCGTTTAGAATTCCAGAATAAATTTCCACTGAATTTCTTTGTCCCAGCACTTTTTATAAAAAGTACACTTGTTTAGTTTTCTAGAGAATAAATTATTAAATCCCCCCAAAAAACAGATGAACTTCAAAAACAATCTGACATCAATAATAGAAACATCTTGTACCCTCAAGGTGTAAAGATACGACTGAATAAATTTAATACCAATTGGCTGTTTTAAGCCTCGATTTTAGATCACATAGTGGCTCACGTAATGAATTACGTGACCACTAATGTGAACATCGCATTAAAAAAATGATAATTTGCACGCACGCCTTAAAAGACTTAACGAATCTTACTATAAGATTCAATACAAAAAAAAGTTGTTTACAAATTAGAGCCATCACGCAAGCAAAAAGTGACCATGGCAATAGCCAATCGTTTTATCTTGATGTTTACAAGATCTATGAACAAGGGTGAGCTAAAAAATAGTGCTTAAGTCATACTTGTGCGCTCTAAACAAACTGAATTTATTGGAAAAAATATCAAATCCAGTAAAAATAATCATTACAATAAAATATAATGAAACAAAAATAAAATAAAAAAAATTTAAAACTAACACACAAGCAATTAAATTACATATACGTAACACCGTGAATCTTGCCATACGTAGTTAAATCAGTGAATCTTGCTATAAATGGTAAGGCCGTGAATCTTGCTCTAGATGGTAAGGCAGTGAATCTTGCTATTCATGATCAGGCAGAAATCTTGTTATGCATGACCAGGTAGCGAATCTTGCTCTAGATGGTAAGGCCGTGAATCTTTTTGTACATGATCAGGCAGTGAATATTGTTTTACATGGCAGGCAGTGACTCTTGCTGTACATGGCAGGCAGTGAATCTTGCTGTACATGGCACGGTAATGAATCTTGCTGTACATGGCAAGGTAGTGAATCTTGCTGTACATGGCAGGCAGTGAATCTTGCTGTACATGGCAAGGTAGTGAATCTTGCTGTACATGGCAAGGCAGTTGATCTTTCTAAGCATGATAAGGCAGCGAATCCCGCTGTACATTGTAAGGTAGTGAATCTTGATTTATATGGTCAGATGCTTTATAACAACCAATCTTATATGCAGACCAAAATGATGACTGTGTTTGGAGTGTCAAAAATATTACGGAAACGGAAGAGCAAATGTTTTTAGAAGACAGGTGTAAGAGCAGTGTGCCTGTAGAACTAAACAAAACTATGAATCCCTCAATCAAATTAACGCCCTTTGACCTGTACACCTCTCACATCAAATTAACATCCTTAAATCGTACCTTTCATATCAAATTAGCATCCTTAGACCTAATAATCTCTCTCTTCAAATTAACACCCTTTGATCTGACAAACTCTCACATCAAATTAACATCCTTAGACCGGACAACCTCTCACATCAAATTAACATCCTTAGACGAAAGATTCAACGCTAGAAGAGGGTGCAGGAGACTCGCAACTTATATTCATCAAGAAAAAGACACCGCCGTTGAAAATGTCGACAAAGAGCGCCAGAGTAAATACGATTTCAAGTGACATACCTCGCGTATGAAAATAACAGGCTGCATTTTGAATTATGATAGAAAACTCCTTTCGAATGATATATTAAAGTTTATAAGGCAAGGTACAAATAATTCACCAGATCCGATTGCGACACTGAATGATATAATGTTCTTATTAAATTTACCTAGATACACATTTGTACGTACATCTATAGGGTTGGTGGCGCCATCAGCATGGCAAAACTATCGCATATGAATTATATCCGTAGTTTAATATTTATCCCAGATATTACAGACAAATTATCAGATGTTTTTCTCACTATTTGACTTCTTTCATATAATAAATCGTGTTTGACTCATGATAGTGTATTATTCTAAATCATGTAATAAATCGTGTTTGACTCATGATAGTGTATTATTCTAAATCATGTAATAAATCGTGTTTGACTCATGATAGTGTATTATTCTAAGAATAAAGAAGTATTGTAGAACTCGGTCGGAGAGAGGGAGACCGAGGCGGAAGGAGAGGATTGAGTGTCCTGAGCAATTCCATTTAGAAATATAGTACGTCATCGCACTCACTGTGTGAACGATTTATTCATATCTAGCTACAAAATGTCAAAGAAATTAACCCCAATTTTACCGCTAACGCTTTGCATATATTTATAGGTCCGCCATCCCTTGCGTTACTTAAGTTTTTGTTTCACCTGCATTACGTATTCCATATGCTTTTGTGCCGTATCAAAAGACTCCATTGCATTACTTACGTTTGTATTCCACATGCATTACATACTCCATGTTTTTTTTTTTTTAATGTGCCTTATCAAAAAGACATCCTTGCGTTACTTATGTTTGTGTTCCACCTGCATTACTTATTCCATAAGGGAGCCACAGTGACACAGTTGTTAGCATGTCGGAGTCATGACCAGAAGGGTTCCTGTCCTAGAGCAAGACACAGTTGTTATCGTGTCGGAGTCACGACCAAAAGGGTTCGTGTCCTAGGGCAAGACACTTTACTCTGATTCCTTCGGCACTAAATAACCTACTTAGGCTGATGTGACGCAAAGCACCAAACCATACAAAACCTATTCCATATCATTATATTTTCTTTATCAAAGGATTCCTTCGAGTTACTTACATTTGTATATTTGTTTCTTTTGCTACAACGTGAAACTAAAAACAATATGTATATCTTCAGGATTGTTTCCAATGACCATATTAACTTTTCTCGAATATTGGAGAAAATCATGCTACAAAAGTGACAAAAATTTGCATTCACTGAAGAGTTCAGTCTCCAACTTTCCAAAACCTAACTGTGGTAGTGTTTGCCGTGTTCAAAGAAATATATCAGGCGGTTTCCAACCGGATGCAAAGTAAAATTTCTTTTCCTTTACTTTTCCTTTCACGACACGTTACTCACTTAGCTGTGTGACCGTTTATGTTGTTGTTGTTGTTGTAGGGGTTTAACGCCATTTTTCAGCACACGATAGACGATACATGGCGGCCAGTATTAATGGTGGAGGAAGAACCCGGGTAATCCCGGAAAGAACCACCGACCCACGAGAAGCTACTGGCAAGCTTTCTCACATACCCACATTGGCCGAATCCGAGACTCGAACCCACGCAGACAGAGGTGAGATGGCAGTGATCCGTAACGGAGAGCGCTTTAGACCACTCGGGACCCCTGACCGTTTATGCGTTGGCTGTTGTCTCTCTACTGATACAACGGAAGTGAGTTTAAAAACCCTTGTGATGAAAATGAACCTATCGCAAGCTGAACAATCTGTAATGGAAAATGGATGTCCTATGCGTTAATGAAAGACTATATCTCCGTCTTGTTTAGAGCTCGTTCTCATTATTGATTCCTTTATGGAAGCTTAAATGAAGCACGGCGCCTACAGAGACAATGAAAGCATCCCGAATCTAATCATACAGTGTTAGGTGCAATATGATATTTTGAATTTTGCTTAATGCCGGCAGCTGGCACTAAACTGTACGGTATCAAATGTAACAATATCAGCATTATGTAACGATTGTCGATGAAATAGTGCAAGCATTAGGCAGAATTCGAGGAATGAGAACAAGAACAATTTGTCTGACAAGAAAATTAAAAGCTGGAAAAGTTTAAATTTTACAGTTATCAGTAAAGGTACATCGAGAACACGGATTATTAACTATGGTAATTTACCGTCAAAACTCAAGTTAGGGTACATTGAAAGATCTGATTATTAACTAAAGTAATTTAAAGTCAAAATTCTAGTGGCCTATATATTTGGTACGTCCCATCGCGTTTGTGCCTTATCAAAACTCCAGTGGCATATAAATTTAGTAGGTCCTATCGCGTTTGTACCTTATCAAAACTCTAGTCGCATATAAATTTGATACTTCCCATCCTGTTTGTGCCTTATCAAAACTCCAGTGGCATATAAATTTAGTAGGTCCTATCGCGTTTGAACCTTGTCCAAATTCCAGTGGCATATAAATTTGGTAAGTCCCATCCCATTTATGCCGTATCAAAACTCTAGTGGCATATAAATTCGGTCATCCCCATCCATCCCGTGTGTGTCTTATCAAAACTCCAGTGGCATATAAATTCGGTAGTGGCAGATCAATTTGGTCAGTCCGATCAATCCCGTTTGTAGCTTATCAAAACTCCAGAGGCATATAAGTTTGGTCAGTCCCATCCCGTTTATCAAAACTCCAGTGGGTCATAAATTTAGTCAGCCCCATCCATCCCGTTTATGCCGTATCAAAACTTTAAGAATTCCCAATCATATATAGCCTGTTCTTTATACACTCCACTTGTCTTCATAAGTACCTGTTGAAAACTTTTCTGGAAACATTTGGCTTGAAAAATGCTTGTCATATTATTCTTCGATATATATCCAGTACCTTCCCCCTGGCATGCCTACACCATAGTCATACCTATGAGGTTTCTTAGCTACCCAAATTGACTTTGCCATTACTACAACAGTAGGCTCACAAAGCCTCTTTCATATCTACACTGCCAAAGGTCAAGCCGATTGATTAAATTCCACTATACAACTGGCCTCTCTGGAAAAGCTTTAATTGTATGAGAGAAGAATGATATGCACGGTTTATGTGATATAATTGTGGCAATTTCTTTTATCATCCCTTTATTAAATCAAACATAAAGAATTCAGCACACTAAAGCTATGAAATCAGTAGTTTAATTTTGTCTTTGAGTTATGTTCAACATGATGTTCGTCCATTAGTTAAAACAAGCCATACAACTTCAAAAATTATTATTATTATTATTATTATTATTATTATTATTATTATTATTATTGTAAGTGGAGATCTGTTTAATTAAAAATAAAATGCACGTGGCTAAATGGATGAATTTTTGCCAGTTTGAATTGAAAGACTTGTCTGGAAGTAATGACCTTATCAGTTGACATGTTAATCGCCACGTGATTACAAGAGTGTTTGTGAGTGCACTGTCGTTAATTCATGGCCTGTCATTTCTAGAGCTATCGTCTAGATCTACATATCAAATTGCAAAATTCAAACTTGTTTCTACACTTATCGACAGCCGCATCAATGTTAATATTTACCTCGTTTACTAGACTTGTTTAATCGCCATTGCAATTACACCACATTAAACGTTTACCTGTATCGAACGGTTGCTATAATGGTCACTTGTTCACGAAATCATAAATGGCGACGCATTAGCTGCCAATAAGTCAACACTAAATAATCACAATAATCGGCATCGCTTGGTCTAAAAGCGTCTCGTGTTCCCGTGACATATGCGGAAGGTTATTTGCTTGGGCACTCCGTCATAAAACTTTAACTTCAAATCTTACTTAAGACGGTACATTTCGAGCAAGAAACATTTATTAATCCAAATAATGAGCAGTTTAATGACGATGGGGCCTGATACAGCCAACTGGGGGTGGGATGGGGGTGTCAAAAACAATGTTCAAGACAAGACGTTACCATTCAGAATTTTGGTGAGTCTCAATCAGGGCATGGACATATTTATAAAATGTCGAGACTTTGGGGGAAAAAAAAATTTCTTAAGACAAAAATTGACAAAGATTTCGAACTTTGTTCAGTGGGCACGCGTATTAGGTCCGCAACAATTTGATTTATAAAAGTACAGAGGAAAGATTTTAATAGATCGCCAGTTTTGAAAAAACTCCGAATAAAATTTCGAAAACAATTAATATTTGTCCTTGTCTCACTCCCATCTAACGTTTTTTCTTCCAGACTAAAACTGAAGTGACGGAACCGTATTGCAAGCCCTCGTGCATGCTCTTTTTTATAGATCTTAGAATACTTAATAAATAATGTAGCCAATAGTGTCCCACTTTCATCTATGCAGAGGGCACGGCTTGGTTGTACCCATGGAAGGGCTTTGTAAAAAAAACCTAATTAAATTCTGCAACCATATCTGAATCGATTAGCAATTTATATCCATGCTGTCGCCTACGTCATTGAAGCTGAACTATGATTTGTAGACACGTTATATTTATTTCATTTGTGCACAGGTTATATTTATTTCCATGTTAGTCGTCGAAAAGAATCTGTAAACAAATTAGACTTGGCATTACCCGTTACCGCATTCCTACATAAATATCATGGTATAATCATCTGGCAATCTCAAAACTTGGGAAATCGGGGGAAATGATCTTATTTCAAACTTTCCTTCTGTAATATTTGTAAATTAAAATCAAATAACACAACATGAATGCAGCGGGGAACAAATAAGTGTCCTATTTTAAGATTGCCATCTGAAGTTGAAATATATGAAGTGCATTTTGCGCACCTACTTACAGATCAACACAGAGTCGCATTATTATTATTATTATTATTATTATTTGAAAGTAATTTGGTTAAATAAAAATAGCAGAGGAGTTTTCGAGTGTGACAGTAGGATAACAGTCTGTGTCAGCCCTGTATGTTCCTAGTACAAACATTTCACGGCTATAAAAGCGTGGTTTTAAATAAATTTTCAGTACAATGGGGTCATTTGGGATGGGACAAAATATCCAAATCAATAATTTATTTGCAGTGTATTTCGCTTTCTGGCAGATTATAAATATGAAAGTTATGACCAAATATAATATGTACAACAGCGTATTTATGGCGGAGTTTAGGTGTCTTTCTCACCTCAAGCACAAGTCAGTCACAAAGTTTAGTCTTGATGTATTATCTACAACAAGTATGAGGAAAGTAGTTTTCTTTTTTCAGTCAGAGTGACCTTGAGTTGCGATATGCTGACTCCAAGATGAAAAGGTTTATTTTTCTTCCTCAAGTAATACGCAAAGCTTATTGCAGGTAGGTGGCTTTGAAGAAACGTTATTGTGCAGAAACCATTTTTTTGTTCCTTTTAGTTACAGAAACCTTGCGTTTCTCTCTTTACCAGAGCGCAAACCATCCACAAGTTTAGTGAAGATATGTTATCTAAAACAACAGTAATTAAACGAGAATCATTTTTCTGATTTGACTAGTAGTGTCCTTGACCTGTCGACCTCCGCAAGTGCTAGGTAAAGGTCTCTTGTCCAGACCTACAGTCTTTGCTCGGAAACAATATCTTTATTTCAGTCACTATGAACTTGACCTTCAGACTGTTAATCCCCAAATCGATAGGCTTCTTTATTTTCTAATGTGCGAACTATCCGATGGTTCGTATATGTGATCTAAAACTCAACCTACTGCGCTGAAACTTAAATTGACCGAAAGACAGACGGACGGACAACGTCATAGCAATATACACTCCGCCTTAATGGCCGTTACCGTGAAAATGTTGTCGTTGAAAGTTAGTTCTTTTATGTTCATAACTCTAACAATAATTATACTGGTATATAGAAAAAATACTTTTGTGGCAATAAAGATATCCGAAGCAAGACAAATATGGGGGGGGGGAGGTAACTTGTTGGATATCTACAAAGTATCAATCAGGAAAAACTTAAAAGGTTATTTATGTTTGTATAAAACATTGTCCCAATTTTCTTATTTTAGCAAGAACACTTTGCACCAACAAATTATCGTACCTGTAATTTTATAAAATAATTATAATAATGTTAATCTCTATGACTATAAATTGCATCTAAACAGGCCTAATATGTTCATACTAGACTTGATGATAAATTATGCCATTTTCCTCTCACCCCAAAATGACTTCCCACTACCGTTGTAGCCGGAGAGATTACGCCCAGAACATGAGGCACAATCGATATATTGCTTTATCCTAACCGGATGTGGCGTGACTGTGTCTAAAAGTCAGAAAGAACTTGTTGAAACTCAGGCCGGATACCAAGTCACGGGCAGCTAAATTTGTCAGGTAAGTAAAATTTACTCTGTGATCTATTCTACACAGGAATTGTTTCGATTGTTTTTGGGGGGTTTTTTTGTGTTTTAACAAGACAATTTCCTAGTACACGCTATGAATTTAATGATAACTTAATAACTCCTTATTTTGTTGAAAGGTCACGCACAAATAATATTTCAACTGGCAAATAACTGCTCCAATCTTGACGTAAGCGAAACACATATCGCATAGATAGGTAAACAAATCAGACGAGGGCTACTTGTTGTAAATTGAAACTACAATCCGTACTTGTGGTAAATTGAAATTTTAATCAGCTACTTGTTCAGGGACGTTTGAACGATTCTAGGAGAAGAGTTTTGTCTATTGACACAAGGATGCATTTTTGAACTTGCATATATGATAAAGGTAAAGTCATCGTTTCAGTGTTATTAGGTGCATACATGTGTGTCGTGATTTATGAAAACACCGATATTACTGCGCAGTTTGCTACAGAATTATTTATTTTATATTCATCTCTAGGCAGAATGATAGTAATTGCAAATTAATCTCTTTGTCATCTCGTCCCCTTGGGAGAAAAGATGCGTAGCTCGATTTTCTCTTAAAACTAATAGTTTTAGAATTAAAATGTCGAAGGTTTCTAAGGTTTCAACAAAAAGGATAAAATTGAAATGATTGGTCAGGAAAGTTGAGTTGATCCACATACATTTGTCATAGAATAATTTCCATTTCTACCATTAAATGTTGTGTTACTTTATTTCATATTTCCACATAATCTTCTATTGTTTGCTATCGAATGCATGTTTGTGTCCATCAGTGCTGGCATGCATAATATGCGCAACGAGCCCCAACCCTCTTTACGATAGAGATTACGATTTAAATGCAGTGGAGGCTGGTTCACTGAACTGCAAAACACCCTATGTATTTTGTCAGCCCTCTGAGGGACGGGTATGTTGACTTTACGGGACGGAAACGAGTATTGAGAACGTTAAACAACCACTACTGAATCTCCACATTGCGAATCGAGTTTGTTTAGCTAATGCAACCTGCGACCTATTCTTGTTTACACGAACTAGCCTAACTTTGTAAATGTTGATCTTTTCTTTAAGAAAAAAAAAATCTTTGTATGGTGTATCCTTCATTTTACCTTTATTGCGTGCCGTTGTAAGCGAACGTAATAATCTGCAATTAATGTTTCCAATGCTTAGTCTCACACACACACACACACACACACACACACACACACACACACACACACACACATGTACATACATACATACATTGAGTTATTTTTAAACTAATTTTAACGAAAATCTAAAATAAATCTATTAAACAGCTGGCCTTTTCTATGTTTTCAGAAGTCTCTAGAAACCACTGTAAACGTAATTATTATGCATAACATAGGTTCGGCTATATTTAAAGAATAATACGTGGTCATGAGATGAGCACATCAACGTGAAGCCCAGCTAAACATGATTGGAGGGACACAATGACTTTTGTCTTAAGGGTGTGGTACAACCAGAAAAGTGTTCAATCATCATGTTTCATGTCTTTATATACAACTGTACCTAAGAAATAAACTTGAAAAAAATAACTTTAAACAAAAAAGTGACAGTAATGAGACATGAGTCACAGAGACCTCTTTCTGTAATCAGTGGGTATTTATCAAGTTGTATCCCTTTGGTTCTGAGTACCAATGTATTCAGGGTGCAAATAGCCAACTCTATGGTCATCAGCTAAACCGAGAATGTAGTATGCATGTTAGCCCTTCTGTCCAAAGGGTATGTGCCATAAAACACACCCTAAACTGTTCTGGAGGACTTGGAAGAAGGAATGATCAAGAATAAGGGAGGCTGTTCATCAGTATATACTTTTAATAAAGGGAGGCTGTTCATCAGTATATACTTTTAATAAAGGGGGAATGTTCATTAGTATATACTTTTAATAAAGGGAGGTTGTTCATCAGTGTATACTTTTAATAAAGCGAGGCTGTTCATCGGTATATACATTTAAATGTGTAGACGCCGACGGCAATGTTAATCATAGCTCTCCTCTACCTTTGTAGCGACGATCTCAACATATGTATATACTTTTTAATAAAGAGAGGCTGCATTTAGTCTTCATTTAACATGCGTCGGATATCTTCCATGGTTCTGGTTGCACTTTTACCCTATATGACCTGTTCTGGCGAGAAGAATGATTCTTGTTCATTAGTGTCACACGCCAAAATTTCTAGTTTCTTGGTCTAATTCTGCTCTTTAAGGTGTTTTGTCTAGTGGCTTTAATTTGGGGTCTTTGTCTGATTACTTTGGTTTGGGGGTTTTGGAGGGAAGTAATTTGGGGTCTTTGTCTGATTTCTTTGGTTTGGGGTCTTTGTCTGATTACTTTGGTTTGGGGGTTTTGGAGGGCAGTGCCTTATCTAAGGACACAACAGCAAACCACTCTGTGAGTCGAGCCTGGTACGGTAACCACCGAACTTAGAAAAACCTAATTAAAAACTTATCGCTATCAAGTAATAGTCCTCATCACTAATTTGTGTATACAGACTAACATTCTTAAAAAAACAAAAAAATATTTTTCTGAAAGAAAGAACAGGGTACGAAGTGTACTTTAAAAAAAAAATTGTTGATAAATGTCATATAAACTCGTAAACCGTGTTTTTGTTCACTGGCCTAATTACATAATCTCGTTGTAAACTGTTTTCTTGTTCAATATTCTAACAAATTTGAAAAGTCATACGATTATTTTTAAAGATACTTTATTAAAACAATCTTTGTAAATGCATTCCTAATGCAGATACTGTATAAAACAGCATAATAATTAATGCAATGGAATTCGTAAGATTCACTTTAGGAAATATCATAGAAATAATCTTGAACATGGTATAACACTCTAGCTTTTAATACGCCTGCGCATATGCACGCCTAGCATATTTGTAAAAGAATAATATTAAGAACAAAATTATGATTGCATCGAGTTTGTTACCGTTAATTATTAAAATAATGATAGCAGCGAGTATGCTACCGATAAGCATTGAAATAAAAGGAAGAGATAAGAAACTACAGTAAACAACAACGGTGATTAAGCTTACAATGATAAACTGTGCGACTGCTGAGCTCAATCAAGCTAGACAGGATGAAAATATTCATATTCTGTACGATGGGCAAATGATATAAGGAATATTTCATATGATTGATAGTAGACTGAATCTGTAAGAATGAAAGACAATGCGTGAGTTTGATGATCAAGGTGGTAGAAAATGCATGAGTTTGATGATCAAGGTGGGAGACTATGCGTGAGTTTGATCATTAAGGTGAGAGAAAATGAGTGAGTTTGATGATCAATGTGGAAGACAATGCGTGAGTTTGATGATCAAGGTGGGAGAAAATGCGTGAGTTTGATGATCAAGGTGGGAGAAAATGCGTGAGTTTGATGATCAAGGTGGAAGACAATGCGTGAATTTGATGATCAAGGTGGGAGAAAATGCGTGAGTTTGATGATCAAGGTGGGAGAAAATGCGTGAGTTTGATGATCAAGGTGGGCTGTCTTATAAAAATATTCGGTCAATAAACTTACGTAAGAAACATTTAGAAAATAAACATTCATCTCTAAGCCTGTCAAGAAATGAATCACAAACCTAATTTGTTTTGCATGACATTTATGCTTGAATTTTGGGAGTATTTTATTTTACCTACCGAGCTGTATATTCTCTTCGTTTTCTTTTTACTCATCGGGCTGTATATTTCCTTCATTTTTATGTATGCGTTCATTGTTTAAGTCCTTAACCATACAGAATCCATATAATACAAAAGAGATGGATTGAAGCTAACTCAATCCAGATATGTAACATAATTTTCATAGCTATATACAATATCTTGATGTACAGGGCCATTCTAATTTAGAATTCTAAGAGACTCATATTTCCGTTTTTAAAAACATGATTACTATTATTACTACACACTATAATTACCCACCCCCACCCCGTATTAAACAAAATATATCGTCCTAAGTTCTTAGAAGGTTAAAACCAAACGTTAATAAGTAAATCTCTCATATTGCCCTGTCCAAGTTCTTTGTAATAGAAAACCAGGCCTTAACTAGTAAACCTCTCATATTGTCCCGTCTGTGTTCTTAGTCGTACAAAGCCAAACGTTAATAAGTAAACCTTTCATATCACCCAGTCTATGTTCTTAGTAGGACAAAAGCAAACAAGAAAATTGACAAATGTTGACCCATGACTTTATGGCAAAATTATTTTAACAATATATTTCCATAATATATTGGGTTTTAATGATTATAAATGTCATTGACTTTATTTAAACCATGATCGTAATCATGGTCATCATCAATCAATTAACCCAAGAGGTCGTTGGGGTACCCTGTTCTCTACTGCCCTTTGGGAACCTCCAAATTCCATGTCTGTCCACTCCTTAATGTTGTCAGAGCGTGGTTAGAGTGGTCCGCCTCGGATGCGGGAGGTCGTGGGTTCGATCCCCGGCCGAGTCATGCCAAAAACGTTAGAAAATGGTACTATCAGCTGCCTCGCTTGGCGCTCAGCATTAAGAGGTTAGTGTTAGGACTGGTCGGCCTGGTGTCAGAATAATGTGACTGGGTGGGACATCATGCCACATGTCTGCGGCATGATGCCCCAGTGCTAGACATCACCATAAACTGCCAAATTGCAGACATCGTAGCGATATGACTGAAAAACTGTTAAAGCTACGTTAAAAATCCAAATCACATCACATCCTTAATGTTGTCTTCCCCCCTTTTTTCTGTCTGCCTCTTCTTCTGCACCCTCACACTGTGCCTTGCAAGATTGTTTTTGCCAGTCCAGTTGATCTTGAGACATGACCGTACCACTTCAGTTTGCGTTTTTTTTTTACAGTGGTTAAGAGGTCTTCATAGGATCCGATGGCTCGTTGGATCCTGTTGTGGAATTCTTCGTTGGTTACATGGTCAATGTATGAGATGCCCAAGATCTTGCTGTAGCATCTCATTTCGAAGGTTTGAATCCTTCTTTGTAGATCTGGTGCGAGCGTCCATGTTTCACAAGCATACAGAAAGATGGATATGATAATCGAGCGCATCAGCCTTATTTTGGAACCAAAAGCAATGTTGGTATCTTTTCATATTGGTCTCAACCTTGTTATTGCTGCTGTTGTCTTGGCAATCCTGCAAAGTAGTTCTGGTTTGGAGCCCTCGTCTGTGATAATTGATCCCAAGTACTTGAAGCTTGTGACTCTTTCCAGCTTCTGTCCACTGTCCTTTATTTCTGCACTGATGCCATTGGTGTTGTTTGTCGTCAGTTTGGTTTTTTAGGCGCTAATCTCCATACCGTATGCTGTGGAGGTTGTGTCGAGGCACTCAACCAAGTCAGCCAATTCTTTTTCATCTCCTGCTAAACCATCAATATCATCTGCAAAGCGAAGGTTGGTGATTGTTCTTCCTCCGATGCTGACAGTGTCCTTGTGGTCATGCAAGCCATCCTCCATGATCCTTTCCAGGAAAATGTTGAAGAGTGTAGGTGACAGTATACATCCCTGTTTGACTCCAACTGTTGTTCGAAACCAATCTCCTCTGCTGCCATTGATGAGGACAGCACTGGTGGCTTTGTCATAGAGGTGCTCAACAACCTGCACCAGGTTTGAGCTGATGTTGTACTTCCTCATAGTTGCCCATAAGGCTGCATGCCATACCCTATCAAAGGCCTTAGTATTCGTAGGATTTCTAATATCAACTATCATGGTTTACCCTGCCTTTGATAGGGTAAACCGTGATTGTTGATACTAAGAATCCGGTTTAAATTCGATTTTCAATGTATCACATACTGATCCATCATGACTTTGACTATATATTGAATAAATTGAAATTTTATAAATGGGACTGTAATGTCTGAGTGCTTCTGATACCTATAAATTTATACTAATGACCATTATTCATAAACTTACACTAATGACCATTGCTAATAAACGTACTCTGATGACCAGTGCTAATAAACTTGTACTCTGATGACCAGCACTATTAAACTTACTCTTTACAAAACAAAAGCATTTCTTAAGTTATTGACTTGACCTATTATTTCCCAAAAGACTGTACCCTATGCTTGAAATACAGTACCAACATTTAGGTCTACATTTCCGTTGTTTGTTGATTGACCAGACTTATGTATGTACATACTTAATAACTAGACACAGTATCATTGCCCTAATTTAGAGTGCACTTAAACATCGATTTATATCCTCATATTATAACCCAACGAAATACTTGACCAAACCCAATAAACGTGCTAAAATAACCTAGCTAAAGATTCCTTTCATTAATTGTACAATCGTCATACGGCATGTCCCTAAAAACTTCATACTTGGCAAGAAGAACTCTCATAGCCCGTCTATCACTTTTGGTAATTGTTTTCATGTGATGTTAGAATTTAATTTTTTACTTAGTGTCATTCTATATTTATGTGATGTCATAATTTTTACGTCTACTTAACGTCATTCTAAGGTTCACATTCTTGTCTGCTTCATCTAAAATATCATTACAACAACAAAAAGAATACAAAGAAAAGTACGTCTTGGTTTATAGTTGGGTCTCAGATGTTCTTCTTTTGATCTAGAGAGTTTATATTGCACAAGCATCCTGACAACTGTAAGCTTCATCTGTAAACCTGTGCCCTGTAGTTTTGCTAATGTTATTTATACGTATTAGATGATCTACCGATCCATGACTATAATTATACACTGTATGTCTTTACTAAATTTGAACCTTTATGTCTGTGTCAATGAAATCAAGTTTTGTAAGGCTTGTCTGTATACAATGGTCATAATGGTTTCAGTTTTAATACTTTGTATCATAGAAAATCATGACTGTGTCCAGTCTTCAGCAAGCCTGTGTTATGGCGATGTGTCTGCTCGCCACATTTGACTTCAGTAGTTGCCAGGATGACAACACCATGGCATTTAACTTCAGAAACACCGCTCGGAATGGCAGGGGTAGGCAGCGGCCCCGGAACAACAGAAACTTCGGGGTAAGCTGAAATCCACATACCCACTCATTTGGAGAATACTCGCACGTTTGACGTAACTGCATACAATCCATAAGGTTTCTTTAATCTGATTAATTGAAAATCAAGCTAAATGTATCTGAAAATTAACTGTGAAGATAATATCTCCATTCTGTCCATATATTTGTCACCGATAATAGCATATCGAGTAGTTTCTTCTTCAACAAGTTTTATTAACAGAGCAAACAAACCTACGTTTTCCAAAGCAGTACAATTTCACTTCTTCTTATATAAAGGTAGTGGTACTTTTTCAGTATTATAATGATACTATGTTAGAAACTGCCTCAAATGTCCAGTCATCAGTTTTGGAAATCAAAGAAAATACTGTAACACAGGATGAATGATACCTCTACCGATGCAGGGGTTCTTCGTCTATTTATAGGAGGGGTATTTATAGAGTTCTGAAAATTATTGTGTTATACAAAAAAGTTCTTCATCAGCGAAAAGTTGGTCAGTACATCGCATCAAAGTCCTACCCATGCACCTCTGCACATGTTCTCAGTCTCATCATCCAGTTTACTGAATGCCATTTTTATTAACGTTTGGGTATGCTTTTTATACACGGGAAAACTGTTCTTCTAACTGCATGGCGGCTTTCAAATCGGCTTCCTATCAGCGAATCTTTGATAACGGAACTCAGACAAAAGTCCGCTCGAGATATGTACGATAAGTATTGTAAGGACGATGAGGCAAAGTTTGAATGCCGTACTCCTTCAGGAAGTTTATCACGACGACGGATTTATGCGGCGGTGTGTTCTCATCGAGTAGATGGATACCTCATTCATCGGTTCTGTGGTGTTCTATAGCTTTAGGCAATATGTTGGAGGTACAAATTATCCTTAATCAGGCAGAGGTACATGGACCTTGCATCGAAAACAAATGCCAATAAAATTCTCTTGACAGACCGACTACGTCGAGAGATTTGTGGTCGTTGCTTGTTTACTCCGGTCCAAACGTCCCTTGGGTCGGGTTAGAGAAGATAAATCCATGTTTCATCACCCCTGTCAATCTTATTCAAATGTTTCTGGTCACTCCTTTCAAAATTTGGTGTGTAGCTGTTTGGTGATTTCAACATGTATCTGTTTCTATCAGCCGTCAACAAATGCCGTTCCTTCGAGCACAAACCTTTCTGAGCTTCAAATGATCCTTAAATATACTACAAATAGTTGACGAATTAATGCCAGAGATAATAGAAATATCTTCCACTGTGTTTCGAATATCTTCATCAAGTGCAACTTCACAGCAAAAACATCCCGCTAACCAGTTGCAGGTAAAGGTCTTTCGGGACTTGTGTATTGAGGTATTCCAAAAACTTCTGTTAGTGGTGTGCGGAAGATACTACTCCGTACCTTGTAAGGTATTAAGTACTGGCTGTATGAATGCTTTCAACTAGCTACCCATGCAAATGTTATTTAATGCTATAAAGATTAAATAAAGCCAACCTTGTGAACTGGGCTACCAAAGTTATTGACCTGTTTTTACGTTTCTGTTTTGGGTATTTCTCGCTAAAAAATAAGACGTTGTAGACAGAAACCAATGTTTCTCAATATTTTTGCAAAGAGTTGAGGATTCGGCTTTCCAAAACTGGCAAATAATATTAACAATTTACATAAATATATATATTATAGCATGTATAAAACAGAACTGGAAAAATACGTCATGTGGATAATCCTATTTAGCGAGGAAATTAGTTACTAAATTCAGGTGCTCAGCGCACGCGCTAGAAGAAGACAGGTAGGTATAGTAGTAGGTTTGCGATAATTAATAGGTACTGTAACTAATGCCGGAAGATAATGTTTATTTCGTAGAAGGTGAATTCCATTTCGTTTGTGTTGTCCAGCTTACGATCATTTAAGAAAAAAAAATGCTTTAACGAAGTTTATTATATTCATGTTGAAAAATGTGTACCCTCATGAGTATATTAATTATAATATGTGTACCCTCATGAGTATATTAATTATAATATATGTACCCTCGTGAGTATATTAATTATAATATGTGTACCCTTGCGAGTATATTAATTATAATTATAATATGTGTACCCTCATGAGTATATTAATTATAATATGTGTACCCTCGCGAGTATATTAATTATAATATGTGTACCCTCATCAGTATATTAATTATAAAAACTCTTTCTTACTCTATCAATTCGACTTTTGTCTGAAACAATCTTTGATGACTCATACGAATAATGAAAGATACACTTGGTGGTAGTTGTTGTTGTTGTTGTGGGGCTTAACGCCATTTTTCAGCACACGATAGGCTATACATGGCGGCCAGTATTAATGGTGGAGGAAGAAACCGGAAAGAACCACCTACCCACGAGAAGCTACTGGCAAGCTATCTCACATATCCACATTCGCCGAATCCTAGACTCGAACCCACGCAGACAGAGGTGAGATGACAGTGATCCGTAACGGAGAGCGCTTTAGACCACTCGGCCACTCGGGGCCCCACTTGGTGGTAGTAACACCTTTATAATATAATACATCGATTCTTTCAAGGAAATTATAAATATATATATATATATTTCCATTGAATGTCTGTACACCAATGGCGCACTGTATTTACACGTATTGTATGTTAAATACAAGCCTAAACTACTGAATAAAGTATTATTATCATTATTCTTATAATAAAAATAAAGTTTTTTAGATTGACTTTTCGAAATAAGGAATTTTTGATTTCTCGTCTTTACTACTAATTAATACAGCGGCTTGATAGCTGTTGAACACATTGTTTGGCCAAAGCTTTTGCATCGCGACTATGGAGCCAATTGCCCTCCCATGGTGGCTTTTTCTTTTAAAAATAGCTTTAGAGAAGCAATGACATATGGGTCTTCTATATTTACTAGTATGAGAAAGTTTACTTTTAACCAAATAAGATATATGTGTTTAAAGGTACTTCGAGCCAGGGCCGGCCTTAGGCCGATTGGACCGATTTGGCCCAATCGGGCCCCGCGCTCACAGGGGCAAAAGCGCGTTAGTGATTTTTAAAAATATACCTATAGAGGGAAAGTAATTTTAAAGCAAGGGAAGAAACTTTTAAGTTCAATATCATACAAAACTTGTTTAAAA
This sequence comes from Megalonaias nervosa, assembly GCA_016617855.1. NCBI lineage: Eukaryota > Metazoa > Mollusca > Bivalvia > Unionida > Unionidae > Megalonaias > Megalonaias nervosa. The sequence goes on along the minus strand of JAECUM010008333.1, from coordinate 8,831 downwards.
GAGTATTTCCAAATGCCGTGCTCACAGGGGCCCTGCACGTAAATGGGGGGGGGAGGGGGCGCTAAGACCGCTGCTGCTTCGAGTGTTTGATTTTTGTTTCATTTCTATCCATAAATGCCTCTGGCTGCTAATAGGTTGAACACCTCATTTTCTAAACTTTGCAAGATATATGAATAATGAGTGGAACTTCTCTATTAGCAGGGAGTCCCAGATATTCGGACACAACTAAACAATGTTGACTGGCGGATGTACGCACCGCGGCCGCCAACGCCAGAGGAAGTGGAGTGCCATGTAGAGGTTCAGGTGGTTCGTATTTGTGTCACGAAATATGGTCGGTATAACTAAAGAAGGAAAATATATAATTTTATGCTAAGTCCAGCTATACTATGAAAGATTTAAGTTTGGTAAATGTCAGCTTCTTGACTTTTTCATTCATATATAAACAGTGGTGAAGTGATCGTTACATTTAATAATTGAACTTAGGAATATTTACTGACACTATTAATCCCTAAAGCCTTGTTATTTTTTGCTACATAGTTTCTTTCTTAAAACAGTATACTTGGATATTTGCTTTTCATCTTACTTACTTGTGCTTGCAGACAACACGTGTTGGGGGGCGCTGTATCCGGTTGGGCGGGGTAGATGGTCCAGCTGTCTGCCAATCCGGAATCCATCTTGACCTCTTCAACTCAGATTGCGACCAGATTATGCATGCGCGCGACGCCCTGGCTGCCATGGAGGCCAATCTACGAGGAGACTACTCGACTAATTCTACCTCAGACCCATTTGCCGACCTCCCCTTACAATGATCATCAAATTAGTTGCGCAATCATCCTTTAGATACTATGATAAGAGAACTCCAGGATCTGCAATTCGCCTCTTGTAACGACTGTAATGGGTCTTCTGTACCAGTGCCATTTTCAATCTGATTCGAAAGGGATAACATCGGACATGGTCTAGAATATTGTAATTTTCTGTTGAATCGATTTCATTAAATGTCTTAACAATTTCACTTCTTCGCTTTGATTTTCTAAATAGAATAAACATTGTGTTACGCAATATCAGTATCATATTTGTTGTTTAATCCATCTGGTCGCCGTAGCACCATTGAAAAACTCCTGGTCCGATGAATTTTTCCCAAATCGTATCTTTGTGAACTAGATGTACTCACATTATCAACGATAATTCATAAAATACGTCTGTGTTTCGGTATCGAGAATTGTCACTGACTCTCATTTGAAAACGTGTGAAACAAAAGTTGTTAAACGCTACTGCCAGGAAACAGTATTTCTAAAATTGAAATATTGGTATGACATACGGTTGTTGCTGCTGTTGTTGTAGGGTTTAACGCCATTTTTCAGCACAAGATAGGCTACATATGGCGGCCAGAATAAATGGTGGAGGAAGAACCCGGAAAGAACCACCGACCCACGAGATTCGATGGCAGTGATCCGTAACGGTGAGCGCTTTAGACCACTCAGCCACTCGGGGCCCCTACGAAAATACAATGAGCTAGTTGTGAATATAAAGTAAGCTGGGTCATATTTTTTGGCAAGGTTCAGGCTAGAGGGGTTTACTTTGATAGGGATCTTGCCAAGGTTCTGACTAGGTGGAGGTTTTCCTAGGAATTTGTCCAGGTTCTGGCTGGGACTAATTTGTTTTTCTGGGGAGTTTGCCAAGGTTCTGGCTGGGACTAATTTGTTTTTCTGGGGAGTTTGTCAAGGTTCTGGCTGGGACTAATTTGTTTTTCTGGGGAGTTTGTCAAGGTTCTGGCTGGGACTAATTTGTTTTTCTGCGGAGTTTGTAAAGGTTCTGGCTGGAACTAATTTGTTTTTCTGGGGAATTTGTTAAGGCTTTGGCTGTGAGGGGTTTTCCTATCAATGTTATCAATATTCTTTCTGGAAGTATTTTCCTGGGTACTTGCCAAGGTTCCGGCTGGAAGGATTTGATTTTAATGTGGATTTTGTTTTGCTGGGGATTTTGTAAACGTTACGCCGGGCATAATTTGTTTTCCTTTGTATTTGCCAAGGTTCTAGATGGAGGGAGTTTGTTTTACCTTGGATTTTCTTAAACCTCTGGTTGCAGTGGTTTGTTTCGCTTAAAGCATATTTATGATTATTCAGATAACAAAGAATAATTTGCCATGGTTCTAGCTGGAGCGGGTTTAGTTTGCGGGGAATTATGTTAATCTCCTAGATGGAGTGATTTGTTTCGCTGCGGATTTTGTCAAAGTCCTGGATGGTGGTGTTTTACTTGGGAGTTTGCCACGGTTCTGGCATGGAGGTGGTTTTCAGAGGAACTTTGCCAAGGGTCCGGCTATAGGGATTTTGTTTTGCTGCAACTTTTGTTAAGCTTCTGGTAAGAGATATTGCATAGCTGCTGATACTCTCAAAGTTCTGGATGTAATGGTTTGTTTTGATCCGGATTTCGTTATTATTCTGGATAGAGGGTTTATTTTACTGGGGATTTTTTCAAGATTCCGTCTTGGACAGGGTTTTCCTGGGAACTACGTCAATAGTATGACTTGAGGGGTTCGATTTGCTGTGTATTTGTCAAGGTTTTAGCTAGATGGCTTTGTTTTGCTGGCGATTGTGGGAAGGTTCTGGCTGAAGGAGGTTTTATTGAGGGGTGGAATTTGTCAACGTATCTGGCTGGCTGTGGGTTATTTTACTGTGGATCTTGTCACAGTTTGGGTGGAGGTATTTGCTCTGCTGATGATTCTTGGTTCTTGTGCTTATAGTTTGTCTTGCTGTGGATTTTGTCATAGTTCTTCGTACGTGTAATTTGTTTTGCTGTGGATTTTGTCATGGTTCTTCGTACGTGTAGTTTGTCTTGCTGTGGATTTTGTCATGGTTCGTCGTACGTGTAATTTGTTTTGCTGGAGATTTTGTCACAGTTCTGGTGTGTGGGATGTGTTTTATTTGGGGATTTTGTCATGGTTCTTGGTGCGTGTAGTTTGTTTTGATGGGTATTTTGTCATGGTTCTTGGTGCATGTAGTTTGTTTTGATGTGGATTTTATCAAGGTTCTGGCTTAAGGGCGTTGTTTTGCTGGGAGATTTTGCTAAGGTTTTGCCTTTGAAAAATTAGCTTTCTAGAATTTATATATCATATAAATTGTTTATGTACTGTTAACTATAGAAATAAATATGAATCCTTGGTGCAGACTGAGATTTTCGAATCACTATTGAAGGATACCATTACAGTTAAAGCCAGTGTTTAAGAAAAATAACGTACCTTTTGCAACCATGAATACTTTATGTGACTGTAATGTAATTATAATAGTAATTTCATATCCTACCAATTATAAGAGAAAATTTGCTTCCTTTATCCAGCTCAACCTAATATTCAGTTGGTGCCGGCACACTCTTTGTGTCAAAAGAATCAACAACATAAATGTTTGCTAGATTAGAATGTTGTACAAATTATATTTCTTGAAGAAACTGAAACTGTTACTTCCTGCCAAGATAAATAATTTAGACCAACACTCAGTATAAATGGATACGTCTTAATTGATATAATTCCGTCGTACAGGTATTCCCCGCTGTTGATAATTTTAAATCCTCAGTCCTTACTACATGCTAGCCATTCTTTATGATAGGCATATTTGTCTGTAAGCATTGAAGGTCCACAAAGGCAATCTGCATTGGGGCGTTAAATAATAAACGATCCGTAACTAAACGATTTTAATGATGGTTTCGTATTCTTGCTTGAATTTCCAAACTTGGTTTCGTGTTGATCCAGATCATTATTAAAACAAGACAGGTTGTTGTGATGCAATTCAATCTTAACTCGTAACTATCAATGTTGTTCTGTAAAATCCTTCGATATGGAAATGTTATCATTATCTTTATCCGACACATCTCTTAATGAGAAACCATCATAGAATAGTAGGCATAGTAGATTTCCTTAAATCTCTGTCATTACTAAGTTCGGTCCAAATTACTTTAATTACGTTCAGTATTAAAGTAAATGTTAGCTAATGGCCATGCACAAAGAAAATATTTATTTTATTTCCTTGTTCAGTTGCTCTTTTCTCGTATGCTTGAATGATTCAGCAGAAAATTCCTTGAATGCTTAGGTCATGATAATAAAGTTTACACGATTAGACTGAAAAATAAATTCAAATGTTTTGTAAAGGAAAAGTTAGCTGAAGTTAATGACTAGGTCTATCATAATGACTGAATCTAGCATAATGACTGGGTCTAGCATGACGACTGGGTCTAGCATGACAACTGGGTCTAGCTAAATGACTGGGTCTAGCATGACAGCTGGGTCTAGCATAATGGCTGGGTCTAACATAATGACTGGGTCTAGAAAGATGACTGGGTCTAGCATGACAGCTGGGTCTAGCATAATGACTGGGTCTAGCATGAAAGCTGGGTAAAGCATGACGACAGGGTCTAGCATGAAAGCTGGGTCAAGCGTAATGATTAGGTCTATCATAATAATTATGTCTAGCATGACGACTGGGTCTAGCATAACAGCTGGGTCTAGCATAATGACTAGGTCTAGCATAATGACTATGTCTAGCATGACAGCCGGGATCTAGCATTATGACTGGGTCTAGCATGACGACTGAGTCTAGCATAAGTGGGTCTAGCGTGACGACTGGTCTAGCATAATGAATGGATCTAGCATGACGACTGGGTTTAGCATGACGACTTGGACTAGCATGACAGCTGGGTCTAGCATAATGACTTGATCTAGCATGACAGCTGGGTAAAATATGATAACTGAGTCTAGCATGACGAATGGGTCTAACATAATGACTGGGTCTAGTATGACGACTGAGTCTAGCATAAAGACTGGGTCTAGCGTGACGACTGGGTCTAGCATAATGAATGGATCTAGCATGACGACTGTGTTTAGCATGACGACTCTGGATCTAGCATAATGAATGGATCTAACATGACGACTGGGTTTAGCATGACGGCTTGGACTAGCATGACAGCTGGGTCTAGCATAATGACTTGATCTAGCATGACAGCTGGGTAAAGCATGACAATTGAGTCTAGCATGACGAATGGGTCTAGCATAATGACAGGGTCTAGCATAATAACTGGGTCCAGCATGACGACTTGGTCTAGCATAATGAATGGATCTAGCATGCCAGCTGGGTAAAGCATGACGACTGGGTCTAGCATGATGACTCGGTCTTGCATGGTGACTGGGTCTAGCATGACGACTGGGTCTAGTATGATGCCTGTATCTAGCCTAAAATGTCCATTTGATTAACTTCTGAAAAATTCATACATAAAAGCATATTAGTTCGGTTATTAAAAGATACCGAAATCCTCAACTTCCTACATTACTAACAATCCACATTTACAGGATACATTAAAGCTCGAAATACATTTTCTATCTCATGTGAATTATTACAATTTTGCGTTGTGATCTCCAGCAGCCTGAACGGTCAGACGATGCAGATGTTTTATTTTTTTCCTTTTTGCCTGTATGAACAAACAACAAATGTCTGGTTTGGTCCGGCTAAATGTTTTTTCTTTTCAATACACAGTGACTATTTTCAGTTTTGTTAATGAATTTGAAACTTGCGGTCTTTTTCAACAAACGTCTGTTGTGATATTTTGCATCTGTATTATTGATATGGAAAATACTAATTTCTTAAGGGGTGGGGTGAAAAGTGATCTTCACTGAATGTCAAACACTGTATAAACAGGTCCAATCAAATTAACTGGAAGAGTAATTATTTCTCATATTTCAATTTTCACCTAAAGCCTTCAAGCCTTCTAAGTTTTGGCATCATACTGATATCACTTCTTTTTCTAATATTGTATGAAGATTACATCATGAAGTATGAAAATATTCAGGCAATAGTATCGAATTGGTTTGCTCCATTTTAATTTGGAGGTAGAGAAGCCCGACATGGAACTAGATCGATCCTTGTTTTTCGCAAACGATCCAGGCCTTGACGTCGTATACTTTCCGATTCAGTTTACCTCCGTGCTTAATAGATACAGAAATCAAATGGCAAACTTTGTGGATGGCTATATTATTTCATGCCGTAGAATTGTAACGAAGAAAATTCGTGTCTGAAAAAAATGAAGCTTCTTTCTTTATTCAGAACTGTCGAAAAGAAAAAAAAAAACATGAACTAGAATACTAACTTCAGAGTATTCAAATTTCGTAGCTTATTTCTTCTCAGTTGGAAAGGCCTCTTAAATGAAGAGAAAAAGAATTGATACAATGCATAGATTTTACCCTAGAAAAAAAAAAAAAAAAAAAAAAAAACCCATGTTTAATTTATTTTTAAATCTTTGTAATTAGAAGCAGAGCTCTACAGAAAATCAAGACTAAGGTTGTAGATATATGTAAAACATACCACACGTTATATTATCCGTTATATTAACAGTGTATTGACCACAGTATATGGCATCATCCATCACAGTCACAGTGTATTTACCACATTATGTGTCATCATCCATTGCAGTCACAATGTATTTACCACAGTATGTGGCATCATCAATCGCAGTCACAGTGTATTTCCCACAGTATGTGGCATCATCCATCACAGTCACAGTGTATTTACCACAGTAAGTGACATCATCCATCACAATCACAGTGTACTGACAGCAGTATGTGTCATCATCCATTGCAGTCACCGTGTATTTACCACAGTATATGGATTCATCCATCATATGCACAATGCACTGACCACGGTATTTGTCATCATCCACTGAAGTTACAGTGTACTGATCACGGTACGTGCCATCATTCATCATAGTCACAGTGTATTGACCACGGTATGAGCCATCATAAATCACAGTCACAATTTATTGACCACGGTAAATACCACCATCCATCACATGCACACTTTATTGACCGCAGTATGTGTCATCATTCTTCACAGCCACAGTGTGTTGATCACAGTATGTGACATCAACCATTACAGTCACATCCATCACAGTCAACATGTATTAACCACAGTATATGCCATCATCCATCGCAATCACAGTGTATTTACCATAGTATGTGGCATCTCCCATCAAATGCATAGTGTATTAACCACGGTATGTGCCATCATGCATCACAGCCGCAATTTAGTGACCACGGTATGTGCCAACATCCATTGCAGTCACAGTGTATTGACCACGGTATGTGCCATCATTCATCACATGGACAGTTTATTAACCACAGTATGTGGCATCATACATCACAGTCACATTTTACTGACCACGGTTAGTGCCATCATTTACAACAGTCACAGTGTATTGACCACAGTATGTGACATTAACTATCACAGTCACATCCATCACAGTCACAATGTATGTGGCATCAACCATCCCATACACAGTGTAAAAACTACGGTATGTGCCATTATACATCACAGTCACAGTGTACTGACCACTGTATGTGCCATCATACATCACAGTCACAATTTATCGACTACGGTAATTGCCACCATCCATCACATGCACACTTTATTGACCACAGTATGTGTCATCATTCACCATAGTCACAGTGTATTGACCACATTATGTGACATCAACCATCACAGTTACAGTGTATTGACCGCAGTATGTGTCATCATTAATCACATGCACAATGTAATAACCACGGTAAGTGCCATCATACATCACAGTCACAATTTACTGACCACTGTATGTGGCATCATTCATTGCAGTCACAGTGTATTGACCACAGTACGTGCCATCATTCATCACATGGACAGTGTACTGACCACAGAATGTGGCATCATACACCACAGTCACAATTTATTGATCACGGAATGTGCCATCTTTCATCAGAGTCACAGTGTATTTACCACAGTATTTTGCATCATACATTGCAGCCAGAATTTATTGACCACAGTATGTGTCATCATTCATCACATGTCTGACTTATTAGTAAGCTTTTTCGAGCCCTGTATTAGTATTTCACTTCATGTAATACAAAGAATTGTTCCTATCTCTAATTAGTAAAAACGTATACCTAAAACATCCAAAGAATTACCAGTATTAAGAAATTATGGAGGGTCCATTTTACGAAACTAGAGAAATATCTTCCCAACACCGACTCCCCATAGTCAATAAATAATCACTAAAATCTAACAAAGCTGTGGACAGAGACGTAAATACAAATAGTGCATTCCCTAGATTTATCACTATATATAATTCTTGTTCTCATAAAAGTATATTTAATATGCGATATGAAACCTCCGCAGAAGTTGCGTAAGTTTACAAACAAGTCAACAAAGGACTAGCCAGAACAATGTCTTTTGATGTTATGACTCTAGATATTACCCTTTTGACAGGAAGAAGCAAAACCAACCAATCTCAAATAATATTAAATGTCCTATCACATATCCAAAACTATAGAGTGTTCCGAATGAATTCCAATAGTCTTGAATGTTCTGAACTACCAAGAGTCTTAAATCTCCTGACGAATCACAATGATAAAATTCAGAATGTCTTTGAATGAGTTCTCAATAATCCTAAAGTAATTATAGTCCAAAAAGTCAATGAGCACTTTGTAATTCCAATACATAATTTAAACGAATAATTCTTCTGCAGTTATGTATGATTGCAACTGCAAACTCGGATCATAGACTCACAAAGACTGATATGAAATAGGAATTAATAAATCTTCACAAATCTGCTATATATAAAAATACGCACGTGACCTACGACGCAATAGATTTCCAAAGGAAAATCCACTAACTCGTAAACAAGGACCTTGACCTCAAATGCAAGTAAACATCTTCTTTACTTCTTGCAAGCATAACAAATGTCAGATAGACAAAAACTCCAACCCTCAATTACACACACACACACACACACACACACACACACACACTATATATATATATATA
>JAECUM010008332.1:0-36318 GCA_016617855.1 Megalonaias nervosa | reverse complement strand
CACAACTTTAGATTCATCAATACACAGTAAAAATAATAATGTGCACATAGCACGGCCCAGCGACCTTTGAACTTCGTCGCGCCCTCGATATTATTTTTTAAAAGTTCTCGTTTTGGTTAGTGTCAAATTTAAATTTAGAGTCATAATGTGATGAAACAACTTTTCCAGTTGGTCTTGAATGGATGGATTTTGTCTCTCTTTCGAGCCAACTCAATTCTGCTTTTCTGTTTGTGATGGACTAGAATTATTGGGTCAATTCCGTACGATGTACATGTGATTTGAACATCTGTATCAACTGCACCTGTGTTTCTGTTCTGTCATTGATTGTTTGGAATCTTAACGTGGGGAAAATATAAATTCTTTTGACTGAAATTTTCTCAAAGACGCTAATGGAATATCACATCATTTCGTTTTGAATGCAGTAAACAAAATGTGGTTTCAGTTGGAAATGTAGTCAAAATTACAGTCCAGTTGTAGAGCGTGTCGCCTAAAATTGTATCAGAATAGTTTAACGGTGAAAATTGCAAAGTAGCCGCTTTGTGAAAGTCAGCAAAAATAAGACGTCTTCGTCGTATTCGCTTATTGGCTCTGATGCTCTAAGTTTCATTCCAAAAACTTCAGTTGCCTTCTTTTTTTTGGGGGGGGGGGGAATATAGTGATTTGACGAACTTGTAAAATGGTACTTATCTGATAGATATGCGGTAGCCCTTGGCCTCAGTGTGTGTTTCTATGCTATAGACCATAGAGAGCATTGGTCATATAATGAACGAATATTTGTCCTAAATAACTGTTTAAGTTATAACAATGGTATTTTCAATTACTGCGTCTCTCACGTTTTCTTGCTGAGATTACTAATATCAAGTTCAGTCGTTTGCTTGTTTGAAAGTTTCATTTGTGACTCATTGAACTCGTAAACATCGTTAACTTTATAGTCTCCATTTTCAAATGGACGAAACAGCTTGTTTAGTTCATCCACAAACAAATCTAATAAACCAAAAGTTAAAGTCTCGACTACAAGAGCGTAAACTATTTACAAAGTAGTTCCTAACATATGATACTATTGTTAGACCCACGTGTCGTGCAGTATGAAGGTTTTAGTACTGAAAAAATACTGCAAGATTCTGACAATGTAAAGTTAACGGTGAAACAAATGGTCTTAAACTAATTATTAGAAAAGAGCAAGTTTTGTAAAAATTCAACAAATAATGTATTTCTCTAGAATACAAAGTGAAACTCTGAAAAGAACTTAAACTATTCTGAATTAAATCCCAAATAGTCAAGAAAGTCTTATCACCATCCCTAATGAATAAATTCTAGTTAAATTCCAGTGGTATTCCAAATAAGGTCCAACGCTGAAGGTGTTGATGTTCCTGTAGTCTCGAATAGACTAATAAACCAATGGACTGAATCGTGATGATGTGCCAACAGCCTTTTGATGAATCACAAAAATATAATCCAAAATATCCTTGTTTGAATTCGTCATAATTTCAAATTAATATTTCTGTCCAAGAATATCATTGAGCACATTGTATCTCCAGAGAATAATAATTTGAATAAATAACTCTTACCCAAATCAAACAATAAACATGACAAGAAGACTGATTCTGCCTAAGGATATTAAAGCAAGAATGAATAAATTTAGATAAACTAAGACAATAAACCCTCTACCTGACCTGGGTCATAATTGGTACCTTCTGGACATACTATGACAATGGAATTTTCCATTCTAAACAATCGGTTACTAAAATTTTAATACAGAATCTGGTAAGCGTCAAGTATTCTAGGTATTGTAATGGGAGAATTTCAACTACGATGACCCAGACCTAAATTTATATGTTTACTTCACTTGATAATAATCCTAAAATTTAACAGACATTCATAAAGAAAATACTAGCTATGTATAATTATAATTTGTTTATAGCGCTTTTTTCTTTTATACTCCGTAGATCAATGGAATTCAAAATTAATAATGTACGATATCCACAAATTAAAAATACTTATTTTCTTGGTTGAATAACCACGTGAAGTTTTGCATATGTAACGTTTCTTTGATGTTATTGATTGTCTCTATTTCGTAATTTCGATTTTGACAAGGAATGATAAGCAAATCGACTAAGCTAGTTATAAAGTTAGCTATGCACCGTTACTTTTGATATAAATACGGAGAGCAATTATTCTGTTCGTGCTGTTTATGATGATGTTTCCTCTGCCATCGAGTTGTTTCAAATATGTGTGTGCCACCACATGAAAATGCGGTAAACAGTTGATCTCACCCGATAACTCGGATAAATAAACTTTGCTTGAATCAAGGCTGAACATGCGAGGAAAATGGTTCATTTGCATGATGACTGTTAAATAGAATTTGTACATTTATTATAGTCCGTAGAGGATATAATTTTTTGTTTGAATTTTCATTTGCAGGTGTGAGTGTTTTATTGTTGTTATTTGTTGCTTTTTTTAGTGCACCGTAACGCAAGTATGTTATTTGGCGTCGAGACAATAGGACTAATTGCATTGAACAATACAAGAATTCACCCTGGTTGATCCTACCCCCATAGTCAACCCTGATTGATCTTATGGTAGGTTTTGAACCCACATCTTGTCGGTCCCTAGTCCGAGATGCTTACACAGGACACCACGTTGTCTGAGATGGTTGAACGAAATGAATTGCAAATTTAGCTTCAAAATTATGTTGTTTTTTATATTGTCTAAATTTGAACAGTATTATTTTAGAACGTCTACCACCCACCAACTCCGACAGTGATCCAAATATCGTAAGACGAAATATGTTATTTATCACACCTTTTTTCCTGCTAAAGCTGCACATTTGACAAAGTTTGGACAAAAGAGTCGAAAATTGCAATTAAATTATAATGATTGTGGATTTAACAATTAACCCTTTCCTGATATGCCAAGGTAAGGGAATCAACAGCTACAAGTTGTTGCAAATGTCCTGAGATGCTAGTGAATTAACAGTTTTGAGCCCTGTAAAAAGTTATCGCTTGAACATCTAAATTAAATTTGGTGAACATCAGCAGTGTTTAAAGAGGACGTTGAGTCACGGGCAAACGGATGAACAGAAGGACGGAAGGAAAATTCCTCAATATCCTCCGCTATAAAGTCTAAGAGATTAAAATTGTTAAAAGTGTTTCACATAAAACTCAATATTTCCGCACATGTCAACGCACACGCTGACATTGTGATGTTTTCTTCCTTTTTCTTTTTACAAAGCTATCGCAAGTACTTAAGTCAATTTATATACAAATTTAACTCAGTGGCACTGGGACGGCAACGACGATGATGACGAATTTTGAAAAACGTTTATATCTTTCCTCAAATATAATCTGACATATTCCGAAAAATGCCTGTTCTGTTTGATTATTTAATTGAACACTGTGATATATGAACTATTGGAAGTTTAACGTCAGTATAAAAAATCGCGAACAATGGAGAACATTAGCATTGTGAATTAAAGGTATGTGTTTCAAATTTACATTCCTCTATCTTCGCTGTTGTTGAATACTTACCAGGGGAAACTATCAAGTATTGCATATGGTTCCCTGCGTTGTGTCCCTTGGTAAAAGATTATGCGCGTCGCATATGCAAAACAAAGACAAAACTATAGAAGAGGTTACGAATTCACCTTGTTGATATGAATAGAATTTAGTGTCAGTTACGAACAACACCAGGTTTGCGCAGCCATATTGCTTTCGGACAAAAGAACAAAACTGGAGTGTCCACAATGTGACGCCACGCTGGACTATACCTTGTACCCTATCAACCATAGCTGATACTCTGTGAACTCTACCTTATGCTCTGTGAACTTCTACCTTATTCAGTGAACTATACCTTATACTTTGTGAACTCTGACTTATACTCAGTCAACTATACGTTATACGCTGTAAGATATAGCTTGTACTATTTGAACTATACCTTATACTCGGTTAACTCTACCTTATACTCAGTGAACTATAGTTAACGCTGTGAATTATAGCTTATACTGTGTGAAATACACATTATACCCAGTGAACTATACCTATACTCTGTTAACTATGCCTTATACTCTATGAACTATAGCTTTTTTGAACTATATCTTATATTCTGTGAAATATAACTTTTACTCTGAACTTTACCTTGTGCTTTTGTGAACGCTACCTTATACTCAGTGAACTTTACATATAATCTGTGAAGTACACCTTATACTCTATGAGCTATAAGTTCATAGTCCCTGTACTCTACTTTATACGTTTAAACTATACCTTATTCTCTGCAAATTATGTTGGTCTGCTCCTCTCAATATCTACAAAATAACGCTCAAGGATAAGATATTAACCAGATTTAGAGATAAAGAAAATAAAGGCTTCTTTTGCAGACTTTAAGTTCTCTAGTTTGGTGAGATTAGTGATTTATCGGCTATGAAGATAATTGGAATTTTAGTTGTTTGTTTCCTTTTTCTTTTTTTGCTCATTCTTATAAAAACAGTCCTTGAAAAAATTAAATAGTAACCCCGTTCATTGCCGTAATTTGTATCATTTTGGGTTCCAGTAAAATTATAATGTCCATTTGCGAAATGGTATTGTCCTTTATCAACCTCTTGAATATTTCGCACTTCTCCTATATGTCTATCTGTTCTTCATTTCATTATAAGTGTTCGTTCGTTCGTTCGTTCGTTCTTTCTTTCAAATTATTTTACGTATACTCTTTTACTTACCAACTGATACGCACCTACCTGTTTGTTCATCCGTTATACGGTGCATTATTTTAATGATAAGAATGACTTTTGAAATCGAAAACTGACAACAAATAGATAATTAATGCAATCCGAGTAATTATTATTTAGACGAAAATATCGCCAGACAAATCTTAAGGCACATAGCTCTAATTAAACTGATGCATCCGTGGTGGAAGAGGTCCGGAATATTATTTGAATTTTTATCTAATAAAATATGCATGAATAAAAACATGTCATGCATTATATTGTTCAGATATTAAAAGGATCGTATGTGTCCAAATCGGCATGGAAATTTAAATAAGTCAGCAAGAAATATTTATTATAAATAACACAAGTCATTACAAAATGTAAAGAAATAGTTATGCAGATGATTATCTCTTTACATGCTCTATCCGTAAATGTTATATTGATGCAGGTAGATATGAAGCTGACATCGCTTCAGATGTTTTATGTGTGTGTGTGATTTGGATGTTTAAACGTAACACTTTTAGTCATACAGCTACTATGTTTCCAGTGTGACAGTTTATTGTGATGTCTAGCAGTGGGACATCATGCCGCAGACATGTAACATCATGCTACACCAGTCACATTATCCTGCCATCAGGCCGACCAGTCTTAACACTAAACAATGCACCCCTTGCACCTTGTATTGACAAGGAAAGAATGCCAATAGAAAAAGTTGTTTTTTTCTTTTTTTTATACTTTTTGCACGTTCTGTTTCTATTTCAAGGATGCGTTTGCCAGTTTGCACTTTGTACCCTCGGTACGTTTGCATCCTGACTCTATACACCTTCATTTCAAAATGTTAAAATCTTTCGAGTGATGTTCCCAGTGGGATTTCAATTGGTATGCTTGAAATATGTGACGTTTACTGTTTGTCTGTTATTTTTCTTTGTATTGGAGGGGCTCCACTATTTGTACTTTCTTTCAATTGATGCTCGTATGTCCATATGGTAGTGGTGTTTGCTGCTCTCCCTTGGTACGTAGACTTTATCGTTCATTCACGTGGCAGTTACTCTTTACTTGTATCTGGTCAACAGTTCCTCTGTTATCCAGGTTCATCAAAATCTCTGCTAAGGTAGGGCATTCTTCAGGAAGCAATGCTGCCTTGTCAATACCTCGTGACTTTGCTCGGCGCAGGGCCACAAGTGTCTTGCCCCTTCGGTCCTTTCCGTGGTTGTATTAAAAACAATTTCTTACACTGGCGTTGCCATGATATTTTGTTCGGTGACTAAGTTAATGTTCTTTTACCTTAATAATTGTGTTTGTAGTGCGTTCCGCGCAGCATCGCGAATGATATCCGCTCCCGTAATTCGGCGAATTTTCAGGTTAGCGTCATTAAGTGCAGCTCAAAATAGCTACTTCGTTTCGCGTACAAAGTATTTTAACACCGTTCGAATCGACTCACAGCATAACATGTCTCGTTAAATGCTCGATAAAACAGGTGATATGTTTACATCAAACTTTTCGATACCGCTATGACCTGTGGAAGAGTCCATTTTGTTTATTAAGGCGTGACCAACTTTCCTATTCCGCCATAATGTAGTTGCCTTCGGTTCATTTCTTTGCAGTATAAAAAAATGGACCCGTTCAGAACTCAAGACGAACACGGCGGAATACATTTACAAAGACCAGTCTTTATCAGGATGTACCGAATGAATGGTGTTGCGCTGTATGTCAATCTGAATTATGTTTAAATCATTCGTTCACGAAATGAAATCGGTTATTTTAGCTACATTTCGAAACGCCGATACCATTCGCGATGCCGTGCGGAACGAACTACTGCGCAGTCTATGTATGTCGTTCTTCGTATATGTACAAAGTCCGCGCAAGGCAAGTAAACACGCATTCTGAATCGTTTTCCTGATTCCGTTGTGTACAAGGAAAATCCCTACTTTTTATATCTAAATTCCGTCCTGTGTGCTTGCAGGCAGTATTTTTTAACAATTCTCACCACATGTTGTATGCTTGTAGGCACTTTTTCCTTTTTGCACTTACAATATTTACATTTTACAACATTACCAGGCAAGCAAATAACTTGCTTTGGTGGCATAATTGACCTGATTCAATTTCTATGATTAGTGGAGGTAATAAGTACATTGTTATTGCATATGTTATGAGCATCAGTGTCAAAATGAGCACTAAGGTTTACAGACCGTCAAATATTAAAACTCGAGGTGTATTGGAACTCACTTCCTGGGCATGAAGCGGTGCATGAAGGTAGATAGTTGCCATTACTCGCTGCACGCTTTCATTTCCTGCTAGGAATGAATTGGAACTATCTAACCTGTTTGATAATATGGGTGTCATTTTATAATCTTGTATCCTAGAATGTAATGTGATAATGTGGGGTCCAGTGAAAATTGTATTCGTCTCTATTTGGTATTCAGGGTATATATTTTAGCACTCCAGCCCTGGCCGTAAAACGAGCAAGTATGCATTTCCATAAAACGAGCAAATATGCATTTCCATAACTGTTCCGATTTGTTTATCACTTAACAGGCAAGTGCTTTTGAACTGTGAAATAAAAATACATCAGTATAGAATGTCTGCTGTCAAAGATTTAACACAGTTATAAACTATGAATCTTAAGCAACGTTCCCTTAGTTATCGATATCTCTCATTACCCCGTCTTATGTAACACTTTACAATCCAATGATCTCGCACCCAGACTATTACCCCTTCTAAAGTACATCGTTACAATCCACTGACCCCACCCCTCAACTCATCACACACACATGCACATTTATATAGTTGGAATCTACTGACCTCACACATATAGATATTTATAATGCTCCAACCTAGCCCCATCTCATTACCCATCCCAATGAACATAGTTATAAATCTCTGACCCTGTCTCCAAAACATTATGCCTCTCTATGTACATGGTTAAAGTTCTCTGACCTCGCTCAGTTCATTACCATCTCCATGCAAAGAACTACAATCACTGACCTCGCCATCTATTCGTGTACATCGATACAGTCCCTAACTTTCCCAACTCATTAACAGTCTATACATATCGTTACAGTCCCTTGATCTCGTTCCATTTCATTACCCCTTTCCGTCTCTGTAAGTACAATCCCTGACCTCAAAACCAACTTATTACCCCTCACCATGTCCATAGAGTCAATCCTCGACCTCGCAAACAACTTATTAACCCTCCTCATGTACACAGTTAGAAACCTGACCTCTCCAGGAACTCCATGTACATTATTACAATCCCAGTGACTTTACCATCAACTCTATGCCCCACCCCATACCACTGTTACAATCCCTGGACTCGCCTCCAATATACATTGTTACAATCCCTGAACTCGCCTCCAGTGTACAATGTTGCAATCCATGAACTCGCCTCCAACGTACATTGTTGCAATCCATGAACTCGCCTCCAACGTATATTGTTGCAATCCATGACTTTCCTCAAACTCATGATATGTCTTGATGAAAATCATTACAATCCCTGACCACTCCACAAACTCATTTCCCCTTGCCGTGAACATCGTTACAATCCCTGACATCTGTACCAACTCATTTCCCCTCGCCATGAAAATCGTTACAATCCCTGACAAATCCACCAACTTAATACCCGTTCACATGAACATCGTTATAATCCCAGACATCCATACCAACTCATTACCCCTCCCCATGAACATGGTTGCAATCACTGATCTCTCCACCAACTCATTGCCCATCCTTATGAACATCGTTATAATCTCTGAACTCTCGCCAACTCATTACCCCTCCCATGAACATGATTACAATCCACCAACTCATTGCCCCTCCTCGTGAACATCGTTAAAACTACTGACCAATCCACCCACTCATTACTTATCCCCATGAACGTCGTTACAACCCCTGACCAATCCACCCTCTCATTACCCCTCCACACGAGTATGGTTGTAATTCCTGACCCCTCTATCAACTTTTTACCACTAATTCACTTCCGCTCCTCCCCCCCCCCCACATGAACAGTTATAATCCCTGACCTCGCTCTAACTCATCAATCGTCCTCAAATAAATAGTTGCAACTACTGACCTCCATGCCAACTTAATCCCTGTCCCGATGAACATCGCTACAATCACTGACCACTCCACCAACTCATTACTCATCTTCCTGAACATCGTTATAATCACTTACCTCTCCAATAACACATTAACCATATCACAGGCACATAGTTACAATCCCTGACCTCTACATCTGCTCATTCCTCTACCCATTAATATTTGTATAATCACTGACCACTCCGCCAATTCATTACCCCTCCCCAGAAAAACCCTTTCTAACCGCTGACCTCTCTGACAACTCATTACCCCCCATGAACATCGTTATAATCCCTTATCTCTCTGCCACCTCATTACCCCTCCCCATTACCATCGTTATAATCCCTGACCTCTCCACCACCTTATTACCCCTCCCCATGACCATCGTTACAATCCCTGACCTCTTTACCAACTCATTACCCCTCGCCATGAATATCGTTATAGTCACTGACCAATCCACCAACTCATTACCCCTCCTCATGAACATCGTTTCAACTATTCACCTCTCCAATAATTCATTTCCGCTCTCCATGAACAGTTATAATCCCTGACCTCGCTCCAACTTATCAACCGCCCTCATGTACATAGTTACAACTACTGACCTCTCTAACGACCCATTCCCCATCCCGATGAATATAGCTACAATCACTGACCACTCCACCAACTCATCACCCCTCTTAATGAACATCGTTACAATCCCTGACCACTGCATCAACTCATTACCCCTCCCCATGAACATTACAACAATCACTGACCACTCCGCCAACTCATTACCTCTCCTATTAACATCGTTACAACCACTGACCTCTCTACCAACTCATTACCTCTCCCCATGAACATTTTAATAATCACACTCCGCCAACTCACTACCGCTTCCAATAAACATCGTTACAACCACTGTCCTCTCTGACAACTTATTAACCCTCCCATGAACATCGTTACAGTCCCAACACTAATTCGTTTTCCCTCCTCATGAACATAATTATAAACCCTGACCTCATTCCAACTGATCAACCGTCTTCGTGTACATAATTGCTACATCTGACCTCTCCACCGACTCATTACTCTTCCCCGTGAACATCGTTACAATCCCATGATCTCGTCCCTAGTCCATTACCCCTTCCCCGGAACGTTGTTACAGTCCCCTAACTGCTTGCACAACCCCAGATGAATAATACACCAAAACCTATTGTGCCGTTGCAAAGCTTTTTAAGATCTGAATACACAATAAGGAATTTAAATGTCGTTCAAAGAGTTACTCCAACGAATATATGCAAATTCTGCTAAGAATGTTTGGTCAAACAGGTTTTGTATACTGTACAAACAAATAAATCCGTTCATGAGCTGACCAATCACTAGAGTAGAATTAGCCGGTCACTATCGAAGCAAGTTATGTATGAAGTCCTTCTTCTTATTCAGAAATATAGCCACTCAGTATAATATGAACATTTCGTGATTATTGTTTGAAAAATGTTTAACTTTATGACCTTCGGAAATCGTTGTTAAAATAACGTGACCATCATTTAAATGTGATGACATTAGTCAAAATTCAATCATAAGCATTTAGTGTGCTGTAATTATGTAATGCCTGCGATAGTGACAGCCACGCTATTGGTCTGGCGGTTTTGAATATATTACAGTTAGACTCATGCATGGTGATAGGTCATATTGTCGAGACTTCAGCATTGAAGCGTGATGACGCCAGTTTAGTTTCATTTGAACCAATCTGTATGCAGAAAGAGTTGTAATGAAGTGACATTGATACACAAAATTCTGCTCGAATAATCTGATGAAAGATTGTTTAAGCCTTAGATTAGCTTGACTGACGCCTTGGTCCGCTTTCTGTTTGCTTTTGTTGAGAAAACATGCAGGAGGGCAGAATTGAATGGTTCCCAACAGAAGAAATATTGACGCTGGTGTCTTACTGGAATTGTTCGATTGATTGAAAACGAAGCCAGAAAGTTGGTGTGGATTAGACAAGTTTATCTTTCGCTTCTTTTAGAGAATTTGATCTTGTAAATTGATGAATCGGAATAAATCGGACTGATAGGAATGAAAATACTCAATCAAATTCTCATTCGATTTAAGAGTTATTTCAATCGCTTAAAGAGAACATAAGGAAGGATGATTAACTGACACATAATTCTCTCTCATCCACACATTCGATCTTGTGGTCTTGTTAGATTTTAAAGAAAAAAAAATAAATGGTAACACTTTCTATTTCTTGATAAAGTTTGTAAATTATTTAGTTTATTTTCGCCAAAAATTTAATTTTTCTACGATTGGTGACATTTAATTGATGTGTAATACATATCTGGTCCTAAACGACAGTTGTATAAATAAAGAGTTTATTAAGAAAATAACAAAAGAACACAAAGAAATGTTAGATTATTGTATACAATATTTTAGTACAATCATATGAACTTTTAAAGCAGATTTAAAGCATGACAACACCATCATTTGTAGCAAATCTCATTTTATTCTAAATTTTTGTCTCACATATGGAATACGAGCAGCAAATCTCATTTTATAATAAACTTTTCTCTCACATATAGAACATGAGCAGTAAATCTCATTTTATTATAAACCTTTGTCTCACATATGGAACATGAACAGGAAATCTCATCTTATTCTGAAGGTTTGTCTTACATATGAAATATTATTAGCAAATCTCGTTTTATTATAAACGTTTGTCTCACATATGGAACATGAGTAGCAAATCTCACCTTATTCTGAAGTTTTATCTCACACATTTAGCATTAGTAGCAAATCTCGTTTTATTATATACTTTTGTCTCACATATGGAATATAAGCAGCAAATCTCATTTTATTATAAACTATTGTCTCACATTTTAGAACATGAGTAGCAAATCTCATTTTATTATAAACGTTTGTCACACATATGGAACATGAGCAGCAAATCTCATCTTATTCTGAACTTGTCTCACATATGGAACATTAGTAGCAAATCTCGTTTTATTATAAACTTTTGTCTCACATATGGAACATGAGCAGCAATTCGCATTTTATTATGAACTATTTGTCTCGTATATGGAAGATGAGTATCAAATCTCATCTTTTTCTAAACTTTTGTCTCACATATGGAACATTAGTAGCAAATCTCATTTTATTATAAACTGTTGTCTGACATATGGAACATGAGTAGCAAATATAAACTTTTTTCTCACATATGGAACAGAAGATACATTTTAGGCAAGCAGACGTGAAAAAATTATTGTGTACAACGAATGTGTTTTTTTATGTTTTATTCGTTTATTTCAGTGTAATTGTTTTCTTTTACTGTTTTTTTAATTATTTCTTTTTAATGGAATCGATGTATGTTTACAAGTAAGTAACAACGAGAAACGAAGTTATGACAAAGAAGAACGCTTCAACACAACTTATCCAATATGTACATACATATTTGAAAAAAAAACAAAAAAAACAATCATTCTTTGTGTCGTCTGGAGTGAATAAGAATATATTATATGTAAGTGGATATTGGGGAATCACCAAATACAACCTGTCAAATACAAAGGGACAGTCGTTTCCAATTTAATTTCAAATATAGATGAATTAACATCCGTGCTTGTCTTCAATGATATTAATGAAAAGAGTTTAAGATTACTATCTTGTGCAAGATTTGGCAGGCATTGAAATGCAAAATACCAAAAATTGTCAACGCTTTTCTCAGTTATATTTACAATGAGTATATGTGTAAACTTTTAGTTTTACACAACATTCACTATTTATTTTAAACGTCGGTATAATTTAGTGAAATTATTTTTAAAAAGATTCGGATTCCTCGTTCATTACACGGTTACTTTAAATGATGACACTGCATTGTTTATGACGTCATGAGATGTTATATAGGTATTACATTATGAGTAAGTATCACATAGTCAACACAATTTGCATATGGTTTGTATAGTTTCATATTTTTGATATGACATGTTAAAATATTACTTTATGCAGTTCTGATTGGTCCAAATAAGCCGATGAAATTATTGCTCAGTATTCTCTTTACTGATTAACTGCTATCGTGGGAATTTTTCCTTACCCTGCCGTCTGACACTTTTTGATTCGATTGACGAATGGGAATTGGGAAGAAAAAAATCGCGTCTGTCTGAATATAGCCAATTTACCCAACAGAGGCTCATTAGGCCCTGTAAAGGAAATCATGCGCTGAAAAATGTCGTTAAACCCCAAACAAGCAGAACAGCAAATAAAACTAAATGAATTGGTAAAAGAATATCTCTTATTTTTGGGAGGTATACATGTAACATGGAAATCACCCTTTATACAAGATTGTTTTAAATGTTTATGTATAGGAGTAAATAAACTCACCAATGTTCTTAGAAGAAAATGGATATAAACCAGTCTCCCAGCTGACAGAAATTTATTCAACCATATCATTTTCGCGTGATAAAATACTTGGTGCAATTTCGAATAAATAAAACTTGCATATTTGCGGTATACTGTATTCTACTGTTCAAATTAAATAATGCAAAAAAAATATCCGGTCACATATACATTACAGTTAATCTAAAATCTCTGCATCCAGTACTTTGAGATGAATATCCCAACAACCGGAAGTCCTTAGTGGTGAAACTGACACACTTTTCATTAGCTACAATATCTTATCCTCAACTTGATTTCTTGTGGTTGAGGCTACGAACTGATCCCATATCATGTAATGGAGCATAAAAAAAAATCATCACTAAGTCAGAAAAACAAATATTGTAGAAATCTACTACATAAGTATAATCATGTTGTGAAAGAAGTTTGGCTTATTATTAATTTATTAAGCCCTTACACGATAAAATAAGTTGGCATGGTTACACTAACCTCACCGTGTCCGCCATGACAGATAACGCAAGACTCTCGCCGTGACCCCTTTTCTAAATAAGGTTTGCCAGACCATATTTGGATATTTTACGTTATGTTATTAATTGTTGAATGATATAACGCGCGAAGACGGAGAATGGATACTTGCATTAATTGCGGAAACCAGTTTTTGTTGAGTAAAGGCAAAGTCAGTGACTTTCCAAATCCAATGGGTAGTAGGACAAATACATCCTTTTTATCAATCAAGTGGCGAATAATGGCTTCTTGGTGGAATTTCAAAGTCACCGATAAACCATATTTACTTTTAATGCGCAGAATTTCCGACTCAAACCGCGCCATAGTTTTACTACCATCTGTTTACGTTTCCAAATAAGGTCTCAATGTCCTTATATGGCACACAAACAAACAAGGCTGAGAACGGAAGTAGTTATTATTTGTACTAACATGACGGACGATGTACACGAAAATATCGGATAAGAAAGGTAAACGAGATTTTACAACTATTTCTACAATGATTTGCAATAATTCCGGTATTAAATAAGATGACTACTCAATTTATTTCATTATATGCAAGGAACATGTTCAAAATTGCTTATATTAGGCTAAAAAGCGCCGGGTGTGAATCACACCCGGCTCGCTCCGTTGACACACATAGGCTCATGTTAGTACCCCATCCACGAGGTAGGAGTAGGGGTATTAATATTAGTACTAACTTTTCATATGAACATTGATCGTCCACCCTAAAACACTAGTCAAACTGTGACATCACACGGACTTTCCATTGACATTCTGTGATGAAAAACGATTTTGTCTGTATCAAATGTTCTATTTATTTGCTCTTTGATTTATAATTTTTAAATTAAAAACATGCTTTTACATTTTACTTTATATGGAACTGCGTCTGGGAATTTTTTATGCCCAGCAAATGAAAGGTACATCAACAGATTTGCAATGAACGATATTGTTCTTCTTTTTCTCTAAACTATTTCATAAAAGTAAAAACTATGTGATAAAAAGAATATCAAATGGGTAAATGATTTAAAATTACGTTTATTCGACTCGTTTCGTAAATTCAATATTAAATCATTGCCCATTTGAGATCCCCTATCTATTGAATTAGTTATGATACGATTATGTTAACCTTCATCACACAACAGTTATGTTATTAATATTTTTTTCTTCATCAGTAATACCAAAGAAAATGCACAATTCACGACAGTTTCTGCCACAACAGTTTGTGTTCTGTTTCCGGATCATATGAAGCTTTTTACACGTTACTTATAGATTCTTTCCAAATCTAAATCGAAAGTCCATCATGCCTCATATGAGCCTTACAGAAGCTGTGCATGACTCAGAGATGCATGATTCAGAGACAGAGGCAGACAGACAGACACAGACAGACATGGAGAGAGAGAGAGAGAGAGAGAGAGAGAGAGAGAGAGAGAGAGAGAGAGAAGGTGGGGGAATATGTAAGGACGATGAGCAGACAAACATTAACGGTCATACACGCTTATTTATTTTATATAACAACTAGCTAGAAATACAGCAAGCATTAATGAATAAATAAGGTATAATTTTCTCACATTCTATTTTAAAACACAAAAAAAGAAATACCATTGTTGCTTCGTTTTGTAATGACGTAAATCAGATGTTAGGCTACAGCTGGCCTTTGCATTTATTAATCTGATACAAGCTCGTAAAATGCATCCTGTCTAGACATGAATTATTAGTAATAATTGAGGCAGATTAGCGTTTGGCCTCAATGCGGCTAATGAATTTATTGTCGTTACGCATCATCTTATGCAGTACAATATACGTTGGGTGATACATGTTATCAGACAACGCCTGTGACATTAATCAACGGAATTAATGACATCATTAATAAAAGTACAATGCCTTACCTGGTGTCCTTTTGTCTCTTTAATATTTTCTGCAAATTGTGGCATTTATATTTCTTGAAAGAGAATTTTAAGTGGAATATACATATAAACGTACATACATATAGGCATAATGTAGGGGCTGGCAACATGCAAACATTTACGGTGGACAAAATGGGTATGCAAACAAACAGTAAACGTTTTGTTATTAAAAAGGCACGTTTTCACGCAGATTAAAAGAAACCATGGAGATATTTACAAGAAAGCTTTTGTATCTTCCTTTTTTTACATATGATGCAACTTAGAAACGTATTGTCAAAACTCTGCCTGTCTGTCTGTCTGTCTGTCTCTCTGGTTATGTTTGTTGATATAAATTGATGCAGACTCTATGACTTATAAATGAGGGTTTACAATCAATAGTGTTCAGATAGTGTACAATCTGCGTAGAAACGAGCATTAATCTTCATTTATTTCCACAAAAGTTTCAGTGTGAATACTTCAATTTAATTTGTGATATCTGTAGGTTTTACTGCTCTGTGGGAGCAGAATTTAGCGCTAATGCAGTTATAATGGCCGATTCCGGGAAACAGATCCGTGACACGAAAACTAAACTCTGGTACTGAGTGATGTCATGCAAGTTTGTTTTGTTGCTGTTGTTTGATTTGTTTAGTTTCAGTGAGAACTCTGGACACGTTGTACTAGCGTAACTCCAAACTGTTTTTATAGCGTATCTGCAACCAAGTAAGCATTTGCAATGTTAAGCACAGTCATGCCTAATTCCTATTAATTGATATAATATGATGGCATCTCAAGTGTTAACCAGTTTCAAGCTGATTATTATAGATCCGTTAGTGACCCTGTGTTTGTAAATACTGCAATTTGTTATAACTTACATTTCTACATTCTGTTCAATTCATTACAATCCTGTCTTTGTTTGTTTAATGTCGTGGCCTTCACGAGCCTCCTGTTTTAATGAAGTGGCCTTCACGACCTCTTGTTTAAATGATGTAGCCTTCACGACCTCTTGTTTTAATGATGTAGCCTTCACGACCTCTTGTTTTAATGATGTAGCCTTCAGGAACATTTTGTTAATGATGTAGCTTTCTCGAACAGCTTGTTTAAAATGACGTAGCTTTTACGGCATCTTGTTTTAATTATGTAGCCCTCAGGAAGATTTTGTTTTAATGATGTAAGCCTCACGAACAAGTTGTTTTAATGATGTAAGCCTCACGAACATTTTGTTTTAATAATGTAGCTTTCACGAACATATTGTTTAAATGATGTAACTTTCACGAACATCTTGTTTTAATGATGTAGCCTTCAGGAGTCTCTTGTTTTCATGATGTAGCTTTTTAACGATCATTTTATGTTAATGATGTAGCCTTTACCAACATCTTGTTTTAATGATGTAGTCTTCACGAGTCTCTTGTTTTCATGATGTAGCCTTCAAGCACATCTTCTTTTAATGATGTAGCCTTTGCTAACAAGTTTTTAATGATGTAGCTTTCACGAACATTTTGTTTTAATGATGTGGTCTTTACGAACATCTTGTTTTAATGATGTAGCCTTCACGAGTCTCTTGTTTTCATGATGTAGCCTTCAAAAACATCTTGTTTTAATGATGTAGCCTTCAAGAACATTTTGTTTTAATGATGTAGCCTTCAAAAACATCTTGTCTTAATGATGTTGCCTTTACGAACATCTTGTCTTAATGATGTTGCTTTTACGAACATCTTGTTTTAATGATGAAGCCTTTACGAACATTTTGTTTTAATGGTGTAGCCTTTACGAACGTCTTGTTTTAATGATGTAGCCTTCAAGAACATCTTGTTTTAATGATGTAGCCTTTACGAACAGTTTTTAATGATGTAGCTTTCACGAACATCTTGTTTTAATGATGTGGCCTTTACGAACATCTTGTTTTATTGATGTAAGCCTCAGGAACATCTTGTCTAAATGATGTATGCCTCAGGAACATTCTGTTTTAATGATATAAGCCTCATGGACATCTTGTTTTAATGATGTAAGCCTCAGGAATGTTTTGTTTTAATGATGTAAGCCTCAGGAACATCTTGTTTAATGATGTAGCCTTCACGAACTTCTTGTTTTAATGATGTAACTTTCACAAGCATAAAGTTTTAATGATGTAGCCTTCACGAGCCTCCAGTTTTGATTATGTAGCCTGCGTCAACCTCTTGGTTTACTGATGAAGCCTTCATTAAAGTCTTCTTTTAATGATGTAGCCTTCATAAGCCTCGTCTTATAATGGTTTAGCCTTCACATGCCTCGTCTAATAATGATGTAGCCTTCACTCGTCTCTTGTTTTACTGATGAAGCCTTAGTGAGCCTCTGGTTTTACTGAAGTCTCATTAGTAAGAAATTAGTCCGATGTTTTGTACAATTTATTTGATATTTTATATTAAGGCTGTAAATATAGGCTAGGTAATTCTATAAAGATTGTAACCATTTCCAAATTAAGCAAAGTTATCTAAGTACATACGAGTCCAACAATAACGTTGGTATAGTGAATATAAAGGATTTTTGACCTTAGTTCGACTTAAAAACTTTTTGAATGGATCATTTGTAATACATTAATGACTTCTATTTTAATTCGGTCTACTTATATACACTGTTGCAACCCTTATATCGTGATATTTTTGAAACCCTGATAAAACATGCGGAACTGGTACAAAGCATTGATTATAAATTTAAAAACAAATAATAGAAAAGGAAACGCAAACAAGAAATAAGAACCACAGCAGAGTCGAGATGGAAATCCTCTGCCGACGTTGACAAACCTGGCGAACGAAACATACAGTAAATGTGATATAGTCTGTTTTCTGGTTCATTAATTCGAACTTGTGCGAAATCCGATGTTGGGAATATTTTTCAGTGCAAACAAACTGTGCAACCTAGCTTCAGCAATTACATCTCTGCGAGACTACTTAACTTTTTGTCAGAGACATCAAATATCATTTATTATATACTCGTTTTTTTCCCTCCGTTAACTTTACATTGTCAGAATCGTTCAGTATTCTACAATACTGAACACATTGATATTGCACGACACATCAGACCGTGCAGTATTCATCCTAAAACTCGTTTATATATTTCCATACAAATGCAGTAACCCATAATTACCACATATCATTTGACATATTTCTACCAGTTTTATGTAGCATATTTTTACAGAAATTGGTAGGTTATAGGGCTTTTGTCTAAGCTGTCCCACGAAGATATTCTAAAACGGCTGTTATCCATCTCAGTGTCCCTTATCACACTTGTGCAAGTAATGTTGACCGACGAAATTGTGTCTAATGCATAATGCATATAGTATCGCCCTATTACAATGTTTTGTTTTTGTTTGTTTTTGTGTCCTTTCTAGCAACTTTACAACGCTTAATGACTTGAAATAAAATCAATATTTCTGTGTGCATCCTATAAATGTAAGCATCAGTTTTCATCGAGTTTAATGTTGCTATAATGCCAGCTGAAACACCTAAAATTCCATCTAAAATTCGTGCAGCTAATATATATTGTTTTCTGCAACCTATCAAGTAAAGCCATAATGTGCATGCAAAATTGACTCTTAACAAAACCAAATCTTGGGATCTCAATTATGGTCAGTCAAGTACATTGTCAATGATTTTTTGAAACGCGCTCCACGTCTGAGTGGTGCATCAATTTTTGAGAACTGTTCAAAACATCCGCCAAGTCTAGATAAGCCAGTGATTTTCAAATACATTCAAATCTGGCTGATCTAGTAATTTGTATTGATTCTTAAAACATACCTCTAGATCTGGCAAGTTGTATTTACCACCACCCCACCCCTTTCACTTAATAAAAAACTAACAACATGTTTTTAAACTAAACAAAATAAATTAAAAAACTCTGATATTTGCCTGAAAAACATTCTCAAATTTGAATATCATTAAAAGATTTCAAAATATCAGATTACAGATCTGTGAGTCAGACTTACAGACTATATCGGATTTTCAGATATGTGAGTCATTCGTACAAACCATATCGGATTTACAGATCTGTGAGTCGAACTTATTGACTTACAGACTAAATGGGATTTGCAGATCTGTGAGTGAGTAAGACTAACATACTATGTCGGATTTACAGATCTTTGAGTCGTTCTTACAAACTACATAGGATTTACAGATCTATGAGTTGGACTTACAAACCGTCCCGGATTTGCAGATCGTTTTGTCAGATTTACAAACCATATCGGATTTACAGACCTGTGAGCCGGACTTTCAAACCATATCGGATTTACTGAATCAGAATTACAGACCATTCTAATTATTCCTTTGATTAAGAAAAAGTTACTTTTGAAACGCCAAATGAACGACAAAACTGACAACCTTATTGTTTGATAATATTGATTACACGCACGAACAGCTAATTTTAATTCTTTCAAAGAAACTGATAGTGGATTTGTTTTTTCTTCTCGGATATGTTGAAAAAGTTGTATGGAGAAAACGTCCGTAATAACAGTCTTATTTAAGTCGAAGTACTTAAACATTTACAAGTACAATAATCAATAGAGACTGCCACTAAATCAAAGTTTATGATCCTTATAAATCACACGATCAATGTTTTGCAAATGTTTTAAATTATCGGTTGCCTTTTTACGACAAAATCTATTCAATATGCAGTGAGATATTTCTATTCCATATGAGTGCGATATTTATATTCGGCATACAGTGAGATATTTCTATTTGGTATGCAGTTAGATATTTCTATTTGGTATGCAGTGAGATATTTTTATTCTGTTTGCAATAATATATTTATTTTACTATTAAGTATCTGATATAGTGCCTTAACGTGACAAGTAGGACGTTTGGTTTGCACAGGCGGCTGCGCAATGTTTTGTTCTAGTGAATTTTGCTAATTCCATTTATTGTATAGTTGTACTTTCCCATTTGAAAATGCATTAGAACTTATTCTTTCTCACAAAGAGAAGTTCATTTTCTACAGCATAATCTTGAAGTGTATCGCTGGTTTCTGGTCATCATTTAGACAACAAGACCAGTGGAATTTAGCCTCCAACGTTTTCTTTTCAAAATTCAATATCCACATATTACACCTTCTGACCAATTCTTTCCGCATTTTCTGATTTATATATCCTGCTTTGATTTTCTAGCTATGAAAGTATGTATGGGCGAATTCATGCACGGATTTCCATTTATAATCATAATTTGATTACAAGTTTCAATTTTCTTTTTACTGAAAGCAGATTTGTGAGTCTTGCGAGAGCGTTGATGAGCGAGATTTATAGTTCGTGCCTTAAGCCTATATTTTGCTGTTTACTAAAGAACTTGCTAATAGTCGAGGGCACCAGTATAGAAGATATTCAAGATGGTGATTATTCTGGATGCTTTAGGGGATTTTTCCAAATTTTGATCACAGTCTTTACAGAGATGAAGAAAGAAATCAGGGAGTGTTCTGTTACTGATTCAATTTTCAAAGCCGCAATAATAATAACCTTAAACCGTGAAGGAAACCAATAACAAAGAGAAAAAAGGAATTAAGTCACCAGATAAGTAATGTGCTGCGTCTGTCTGAAATAACATGCAATTATTCGTGCTAACTATATGATCAATCTCATGTATGATAAAAAAAACTGACTTCCATGAAATGTATACTAATATATCGACGTACATATAAGTAATTTTACTTCTTAGTATTAGAAATATTCGTGGACAAAGGTGATCACATTACAACTTGACTCTAATGGCGTAGAATAAGTAATTGCTTTAATTCGTGTTGCAGCTTGTTCTCTCATGTGACCTATCATATATCTTCGAAACAGAAATAGACACGCCTACGGTTTTAATTATTGCTTCCGTTAGTTCTGGCAAGTGACCTACCATAACTGACCCATGTCTAAAATAGAAATAACTACACTTACTTAAAAATACGTTATATGATACAGAATCAAACTGGATTTGACGCTCATAGCATTAGTATGAACACTAATTATATATTGAAAATTTCGTACAAATCGGTTGAAATATAATAACGATACGATGCCCATTTTAATTTTATGTGCAATATAGTCCCAGTCAGCGAGGCAAAGGACATTACACATAAATGTCCGTCAATCTTACCTCTGAGAATGTGATATCGTAATGTTTAATACCTTTTGTCAGTGGTCGTAGTAGGTATCGGCAAATGTTTGACTTTGTTACATTGTGTAATAAATTAATTTGAATCCTGTCAGACTAAGCACTGTCTGACAAGATGATAAACCATGGTTCACGTCTCTTTTGCGACACTCGATTCCGATTAGAGATACATTAACATCCAAGGCTCTAAAGGCTAAAATTGTTAAAAGCTTATAAAAGGCAAAAGAATGACGATGCCAATATGGAAAAGAAATCGAAACAAAACTCAGCAACATAACGAATACTTACCATGCATCGCACGATTCTATTGGAATATTCTGCGATGTGGTCAAGGTTGGAGGGTACAAGATTGCTAATGTCTACAAACCGTCCAGTACCCACTGGGACAACAATATGCTTCCAAATCTCGAACACCCAGCCGTCTATATTGGCGACTTCAACAGTCATCACCCTGACTGGAGCTACTCATACTCCAATGAAGACGGGGAACACTTGGCAGAGTGGGCAATGAACAATGACCTCTTCCTGACGCACGACTCAAAACAACGTGGTACCTTTCACTCTGGCAAAAAGACTGCTCACAAGACCTCTGCTGGGTCAGCTCCATTGGTGACCATTCTCAGCCAGTCAGCCAAACTGTTCTAGATGACTTCCCACACAGTCAACACAGACCAATACTTATCCATATTGGACTTCAGCTGCCGGCTATACACAGCTCTTCACAGCGGTGCTGGAACTTCCGCAAAGCAGATTGGACGAAGTACGCTGACATACTGGAGCGTAGCATAGTCACCGTACCATCTTGCTTCATCCCAATCAAGAAATCCTACCACCGCTTCCAAAGAGCCATATTTAAGGCAGCCACTCAGTCTGTCCCTCGTGGTCGTCATCCAGCATATACACCCTGTTTAGACGAAGAATGTCAGGCTTTTCTCAAGGAATATGAAGCATCTGGAGACCCAGACATAGCAGATCACCCTTGAACGATTCCCTGGACACTGCCAGGCTTACTCCCTGGGAGGAAACGACAGGATCACTCAACTTTACGCGCTCCAGTTGGAAATGCTGAAGCTTGATTCGAAGACTTAGCACCGCTCAGCAACCACCAGTTCAAGCTCACCCTGTTGTCAAGCCAAATGCTGTAGCTAGCCACTTATTACATGTGGCAAAAGCACCCCTGGAGAAACAGCACCGACGTCAAGTACGAGTTGACACTGCCGTCGGAAGTCAGATGAACTAGATCAAAATACTCCAGAGGCATTTACAGTAATAGGACTTGAAACGGTGCTATGAAGCATCAAATCAGGCAAAGCAGCAGGATATGAGAACATCCTGCCTTAGTTCCTGAAACATATTGGCCCGAAGGCAAAAGAATGGCTTGCTGCTTTTTACACCCGGGTTGTTAGGGAAGAGTGCATGCCGACTTTGTGGCATCAGGCAAAGATTATTGCGATAACAAGCCTGACAAAGATCCCAACAATGCGGCGAGTTATCGGCCGGTCTCCTGGCTTTCACCCTGATTTAAGGTACTGGAGCGCCTCATTCTCCAAAGAATTGGTCCTGGCTTGGAGAATATCATAACTGTTGAGCAGGCAGGCTTCAGGCACGGCCGTAGCACTTGCGATCAAGTCCGTGCCCCGACAACATTTGTTGAAAACGGGTTTCTGAGGAACCTTAAAACTGAAATTGTTTTTCTAGATCTAACCCCTGCAGCTCGTGGAGGTGTCAGACTAATGGACTCCAACAAGGGTCTGTTCTTTCGCCAAGTTTGTTCAAAGTCTATATCAATGACCTACCTGTAACACAGTCGCGCAAGTTCATATATGCAGATGACATTGCTCTCGGGACCCAAAGTCGCTCATTTGCTGAGCTGGAGGGGGTACTGAATAAGGACCTGGAGGATATGACGGACTTCTTCAAGAAATGGCGTCTACAGCCAAGCGCAACAAAGACAGTCTCCAGTGTCTTCCACTTTAACAATGCAAATGCGAACCGTGAGATTTGCATCCTCCTCAGTCGGCAGCAAATAAAACATGACCCGACGCTAGCATATCTTGGTGTGACTCTGGACAGATCACCGACATTCTACAACCACCTGAAGAAAACTGCAGCAAACTTTAGCATTCGAAACAACCTATTCCGCACACTGGCTGGCTCAACCTGGGGCGCTAGTGCTCAGACACTCAAGACATCAGCATTGGCCCTCTGTTATTCGACAGCCGAGTATTGCGCTCCTGTCTGGGCTCGATCATCCATACTAAGCTAATTGATATCCAGCTCAATACAACAATGCGCATAAAGTCTGGAACACTACATCCTACTCCTTTACCAAGGCTGCCAGTACTCAGCAATATTCCCCCTCCCCATATCCGTTTCCAGGAAGCAACCACAAAAGTGTTGGCTAAGGTCTATGCCAGTGAGAAACTTCCACTGTACATGGACATCACCTCACATCCAGCAGTCCGCTTGACTTGGAGACGCCCAATCTGGTTAGGTCCGATGCCAGAGGATATGACAGCTATTTCAGCATGGAGCATTGAGTGGTCTTCAACAGATGTTGTAAACCACTCCCTCGTAGCTGAGCCATCTGTCTGCCCTCCTGGCTTCAACCTTCCACGTCATCTGTGGAACACACTGAACCGCTTTCGGACAGGACAGGGTCGTTGTGTAGTCAACCTTGTCCGATGGGGTCAGGCCATTAAGTCTTCCTGTTGCTGTGGAGCTCTTCAGACCGTGTCAAACATTGTGAACAACTGTCCACTCACAAAGTTCCCCGGTGGACTGCAGGCTCTCCATGTTGCTGATGATGACGCTGTTAAATGGCTGAGCACGCACTGCACACGATAATAATAATACTGGAATATTTGAGCGAATTATCTACTAATACTAATATATAAATGCTAAACACAAGTGTGTGTGTGTGTGTGTGTGTGTGTGTGTGTGTGTGTGTGTGTGTGTGTTTGTACGCTTACGCTACGCAACCACACACAAACATTTGAATTATATGAAATACCGTAGACTCGAATCAAACTACAGTATAGCTGTGTATAGTTCTATGATGAAAAGTAATTAATGTTTTTTTTTAACTTGTCTTTACCAAAATGCTTTGGTGTTATAATGCTGATAAATAAGGCTTTTGAATGTGTCTAGGTCAAAGACCCTGACTGTGTGATGTTAGTATGTAAGATTGTGACTGTTGTGTTCAAAATTCCTTGGTTCTGTGTCATGAGTCGGTTTATGACCGTGTCTTGATCAAAGGCCTTAGCACTCTGATGTGAGTAAATAAGGCTGTTGACCGTGTCTGGATCAAGGGCCTTGGTTCTCTGATGTGAGTAAATAAGGTTATTGACGGTTTATAGATCAAAAACCTTGGTTCTCTAATGTGAGTAAATAAGGCTGTTGACGGTGTATAGATCAAAGGCCTTGGTT
The DNA here is from genome assembly GCA_016617855.1 of Megalonaias nervosa. Classification (NCBI taxonomy): domain Eukaryota; kingdom Metazoa; phylum Mollusca; class Bivalvia; order Unionida; family Unionidae; genus Megalonaias; species Megalonaias nervosa. Next base: position 11,254 of record JAECUM010008332.1, on the reverse strand, counting down.
CTCTAATGTGAGTAAATAAGGCTGTTGACAATTTCTGGATCAAAGATGTTTATTTCCAAATGAAAACAATATGGTATTAAAAGAAAACAATTATTTGAGTTTAAAAGTTATTTCTTATGCCTTTATTATAACGATTACTTAACTAGATGCAGACTAACGCCAGAGTTCTACAAAGTTCGATTTTAGTTCCTATTTTAATATTAAATATACTAGTATGCGCTGGAATAACTTGAATGGCTATTGAGACTTTTTGTGGATGATATATCGTTTGTGTATTCTTCTTCCAAACCACAGCACCTACAGAAGAATGCAGATTGTTCACATTTCAGGTAAATGATTGCATGAAAACATTAAACCCACTAAAAAACTAACTGATTTTTTGTTTTCATTTTTTGACATCAGAAAACTGATAGCTTCTCATTTTCAAATTTTCAGTTGGACAGTTAGGTAAAAGGTCATTTTACATTATTATTTAATTAAAACTAAATCAAAGCTAAGAACGGTCAAAGTGAGAATAAATATAAGTACATTTGCTAACTAACCTCTGTTTAGACTCCAGTCTAGAATATGTTTCCTGTAATTTATTCTTCAGAAAAATTGTATATACCTGCAAAAAAAATCATTCACTCATAAGCTGCTAGAACAGTGAGTGGTTCCCACGTATTGTTCCCGTCAGATTCTCTTCAGGCAACGGATTGGATAATCCTGCAAAACGATGAAGAGTTACACTTTTTACAATGACGTATTAAACTTGTGCTAATTTGGTACGAGGCTAGCTGACAGAACTTTCCAAATCAAGGCGATTACATTTCACGACAAATTACCTTGCACAACTTGTGCCATCAAGACGACGATATTCAACAAACTGTCAATCAACGATTTTATAAAATTTTGCAGTGATACGGATCCGATTACATTTGTTTCTCTTATCTTTTTCACGTCTGACATTGACGCATGAACTCAGTTTTCTAACAAATACAATCCCTTTCTAGGTTCAAATCTTTTACAATCCACAAGGAACCTTCATACCTTGCTTTCGCAAATAGGACACACTAATACCAAATTATGCGTGCTGTTGGTTTAAACAGTATTTATTTTCATAAGCCATCGTGCAAATTACGGAAGCCCATTAATGCCAGGCTAAAACATAAAATGTGCGTTTTACGAGATATTGCGCTTTAACGAGACAATTTTACGTTATTACGAGATAAAATGCCTTATTAAAAGATATTAATGCGTTATTATGAGATAGTATTCCGTTATTACCATACAGCATTGCGTTAGTACGAGATGAAATTGTTTCCTTACGAGATAATATTGCGTTATTACGAGATAATATTTCGTTATTGCTAGATGTGATGGAGACAAATTTCTGAAACATAGGATTTACGTTTAGAGTGATTTCCGGAAATTGGCGGATTGGACATATACATTTTAATAGATTTATATATATATATATATATATATATATATATATATATATATATATATATATATATATATATATATATATATATAACGCTGTTGACCGTGTCTGAATCTTAGGCCTTGGTTCTCTGATGTGAGTAAATAAGGTTGTTGACCGTGTCTCGATTAAAGGATTTATTTCTCTGATGTGAGGAAATAAGGCTGTTGACGACTTTTAGCATATAATGATCAAATCGTAATAAGCGGACTCACAATACATGGAAAATTTTAGAATATTCTAAGCTACATGAAGAAAAATAAGCCCGATCTTATTCAAGGGCCGAATTTCTTCAAAAAGATACAGAGGAGTCGAGTTGTTTGTATGAATACAGATGTATGTTTACAAAATATTTTAGTGAGGGCTTTGTTGTTGATCGCGCAGTACCAGAGTTCCGTTGCACAATCTTGGACCTGAAGGGGTTGTATGGAGGAAACGTTGCCGCTTGAGACGCCACATATAGATTTGTCATGGGCCCACTACATGTGGAATATAGATTCTAGTGATAAACTGAAACCATACGGAACATTCATTAATGGATGCGGTGATGGATTTTCGCTACATATAATTTGGTTACAGGCTAATGGCGGAGGAATGGCACGTAGTATTGCCTATTATTTCTAAAACAGGTTCAAGTGTCGGAAAGGTTGCCCTCGAATAGTGCGCACTGACATTGGAGTGGAGAAAACTGCATTAAACAAAATTTTCAGTCATATCGATACGATGTCTGCACTGTGACAGTTTATAGTGATGTCTAGCACTGGGGCTTCATGCCGCAGACATGTGGCATGCTGTCCCACCCAGTCACATTTTATCCTGGCACCAGGCCGACCAGTCCTAACACTAACCTCTTAATGCTGAGCGCCAATCGAGGCAGTTGTTAGTACCATTTTTAAAGTCTTTGGTATGATTCGGCCGGGGTTCGAACCTGCGACCTCCCGCATCCGAGGCGGACGCTCTAACCACTAGGCCACCGGAGCGGTAAGGATGAATACATAAAAATTGTAGGAAAATTCAGCAACTTTAACTTGTAATTGTAAATAAAGATAATTTAGATTTTGATTTTAGTAATTCGGTTTTGCCACAGTTACAACAATTTTCTAGTAGTGTGTAAATTAACATTCTGTTACAATAGTTTTAATAACACAATTTACAGTATGGCGATAAATTGGTTTACACCAACTTATTCTAGATCCAAATATGTTTCCCCTTCAACGTCGCTTACTGGTTCTTGTAAATGGAACATGCTTAGTATCACTGCATCATTCCATTAGTGGAAGACAAGGAAATTTTGCAGTTATCACGGCGTCGCTGGAGGCTTATAGGCGGAGGCAAGATGTGAGCTTACAGCTATGGCCCTGCGTCCGCGGTGCATACCTTCCCCCCATCTTTAATGTGCTCTGGAGTTCATAATTTAGAACAAAATCTCGACTAAAGTTAGATATAATTTCACAATTTACTCATTATAGATCGTATTATAGCATATAGACAAGACGAAAGTGTCTGGACCAAGAACACACAACAAAAACCGATCCGGGCTAGTCAGGCGGGATTCGAATTTGAAACTTTTTGCTCACGAGTCCTGTACTCTACTGCTGAGTTATCCTGACACGATATGAGAGAAGACTATTACACTTGAATATAACATTCATTGAAGGGAATTATCGTGTTGGAACCCTGATTTATTAGTCAATGTTTGTGCATAAAGGACCTTATAATCTGCGATATTATGACTTTTCAGCACCGTAAAATTACATATGGTGACACTGTTTATCCTACTTGCTTACGCGTGTAAAAAAATTTGTGCTTGACATCACACCTGCTCATTTTGTTATTGTTTGGACCCTGATAATAATCATATAACGATATATGCATCACGTGATAGGCACATGGCAAATACACGGACACAAGAATCACGTGACTAAAAACAAATATATTAAGATTTCGAATGAACGAAAAATAATTTATTGCTCAGTCAATATCGATGGAGCAGCCTATTTTCCCCCGATGAAATTCTATAATTTGAAATGGCAAATTTCATAGAAATTCTATATGAAGGCGTTTTTAATAACTAAAGAAACAATATGCATCGCAGGAAAACTAGGTCTGCCTTTTTCTGTCTCTGCCTGTCACTTTGCCGTTACTTGAGTTCATTAAATCTCCGGTTGGAATGTCAACCAGTGGTTTGAAAGTCATAACCATGAAGCCGGATCCAATAGGGCAAGAATCAATGTTTTGAAATTACCACGTAGCCCATTCCAAGAGTGAAAGAATCAAGGACTGAATGACATGATCCAGAAGCCGGTTCTAATTGGGTAATTAATTGTTTGAAAGTCTTGACCAAGAAGCCGGTTCCAATAGGGAAGGGAGAGAACCAGTCGTAGTTGTTGAATTTAGACATATATACATTGGTCCTCGCCTGCTGAAAACGTGTATAGATATTGTTTTATGGTATGTATGTCGATAATTTTCAAGTTATGAGTGCGAGATTTTGTCCCGAGGAGAATGAGGAAAACACCAAGGGGTTGACCAAGAGGCATGACTCTAAGGAAAGGATGGTTTAGAAAGAATAAACTGGAACAAAATATGCAGAAATTGGTGGTTGCTTTAACCTGCGATGAGAAAGGGACTCCAGATTAACAAAGAAAAGCACTCCCCACTTATTCAACATTATGCATTGAAAGCTTCCTAAAGTTCCAAAGAGTAGTTTTAGAATTATGGACATAGAGAAAGTAAAGAAAACAAGACGCCGTGGAAAACTTGGGCAACGACGACTTAATAATCGCTATGTCTGAATTTGTTTCTCCCGAAAAGAGGCGACAAGCATGGTGTGCTCAAAAAATGATTTATAGAAGTGAATGGAAAATTTTGATGAGATGCAAAGTGGAAACTTATATTCCTTTCCAATTTCACTTTTCTTAACTAAATCATGCATGCGATAAGAATTCAGTATTGAAAAAATAATCGTATGTTAACCTAGAATCACTTGAATAGTCTGCAAAAAGCGAAATCGCAACAAATGTTTATTCAGACAGTCGCCACTAAAATAACCATCTTGTTGCATTTGTCGGAATCGATCGATTCAGAATTGTAGGCATTGTTTCTTGCGGGCACTATACCGGAATTCAACACTCTGATTTGCCCTTCCCTCTGCACATGTCACACCAGTATTACCAACACGATAGTCTTGACTTTTGATAAAAAAAACTTCCATTTTGTTTAAGGCAGTATGCTCCATTCCCATGTCAGTGTGCACTATTCGAGGGCAACCTTTCCGACACCTGAATGCTTTTTTTAAATAACAGGCAATACTACGTGACATTCCCCCGCCACTAGCCTGCAACCAAATTATATGTCGCGAAAATCCATCACCGCATCCGTTAATGAATATTCTGTGCGGTTTTAGCTAGTCATTAGAATCTATATTCCACGCGTAGTTGGGCTTATGACTAATGTACATGCGGCGTTTCAAGCTGTGACGTTTCCTCCATTCAACCCCTTCAGGATCAAAAATTTGGAACAGAATTCTTACACTTTCACAATCAAACTACAAGACCCTAGTTAAATATTTTGTGTACATCTATCTCTATCCATGCAAACAACCAGACTTCTTTATCTATTTCTGAAGAAGTGCAGCCCATGAATGAGATCGGGCTTATTTTTCTTCGCAATATGCGTCTGCTTATTACGATTTGGTGATTGTATGCTAAAAGTTCTAGTATATATGTTTGTGAAACATTTTATCTAGAAACGAATCTTATCAAAATGTTTATGTCCAGTGTATCCGCTGTGTTCTGCAAGTCAGTCTAAATCCTGTGTATACAACATGAGTCTCCACCGTATCTCATAATAAAGCAATATTATCTCGTAAAAACGTAAATTTTGTTTTGTCACTTGGCGCTAATGGGCTTCCGTAGGAAAGTACATTTTGAAAAAAGGAAGAGATATAGAGAACTGAGCAACAAGCATTAGCTTATTTCAAGCTCTCCTCATTAACGATAATATTTGTTTACATGGTATGACAGATTTGATTAATGAAGGCAAAACATTGACACATTGAAACATGATAATGAGATATTGAAAGAAAGATACTTTACAATATTGTTATAAACTCAGAATGTAACTAATAAGTGTTAACAGCAGAAACGTTTGCATGCTGTTATTTGACGTCTGATTTTCTGCACTGTTAATTTTTTATTTTAAAAAAAATCAAATTTGTTCAAATAAAACTGACGAGGAAACTGATTTACAGTTTTGTTTCTTCCGCTACATAAAATGTTTTCCAAATCTTTTATTTCTATATTTGTTGATAACGTCTGTAATAACCTTTCATGAAGTCCCAAAATTTGAGAAACAATATACGTGTAGAACACAATCCTAACTAACCTTTTGTCCACAAATACTTTAAAAGCTAACATAATAGTCTTTACGTTTGCTTTATTTCGTTAATTTGAAATGTTAAATTTTATTTAATCTTTATTGTTTTTCTTACATTCATTTATCTATCCATAATCTGGTTTGTGAATTACTGTGTGTTAAGTCGTAGATGTGTATTAGGTGGCTGATGTGTATTAGGAAAGTGAATTGTGTACCAAATGTGTTCAGGACCCGGGTTTATATTAGGTGGAAATGAGTATTAGGATGTGTATTAGGTGCCGAGTGTATATTAAGTGGGAATGGGTATTAGGATGTGTATTATGTGTTGGGTTTATATTAGGTGGAAATGAGTATTAGGATGTGTATTAGGTGCCAGGTGTATATTAGGTGGAAATGGGTATTAGTATGTTTATTAGGTGCCAGGTGTATATTAGGTGGAAATGGGTATTGGGATGTGTATTAGGTGCCGGGTGTATATTAGGTAGAAATTAGTATTACGACGTGTATTAGGTACCGGGTGTATATTAGGTAGAAATGGGTATTAGGATGTGTATTAGGTGCCGGGTGTATATTAGGTGGAAGTGGGTATTAGGATGTGTATTAGGTGCCGGGTGTATATTAGGTAGAAACGGGTATTAGGATGTGCATTAGGTGCCGGGTTTATATTAGGTGGAAATGGCTATTAGGATGTGTATTAGGTACCGGGTGTATATTAGGTGGAAATGGATATTAGGATGTATATTAGGTGCCGGGTGTATATTAGGTGCAAATGGCTATTAGGATGTGTATTAGGTGCCGAGTATATATTAGGTGGAAATGGCTATTAGGATGTATATTAGGTGGCGGAACGAATTTTGTGCATTTAAATACTTTCGCTCCTTCTAGCATTAATTAAACATCTAATAAAGCTTAGCTATTTTTTATCATAATTATTTAAATTTAATACATATTTATGTAAGTCTATGACAGTTTCCACTTTTCTCCATCTTGTCTTTCCTGCCTGCATTCATTCATTTTTCTTTTCTTCGTTCCTCTTCGTCCTTTTCATGTTCATCATTTTATTCATTTTATCTTCTTTTTGTCTATACTGTTATATTGGTTTGCCTATTCATTCTACAGAAAGCATCCATTGGTACTATTAGGAAAACGGCATCAACGAATTGTATAAACTCTTGTCCCAATTTGTCACAGATTTGACAACCAAATCTTTCAAAAATAAATAGTAAAAATACTACCTGAAAGAAACATCAGTGCGCTAGAACAAAGCGTGAGGTTGCATTATTGTCCAATTAAGATCGTGCAGAGATTGTGGACATCCATTTATTCTGACATGAATCAAAATCCAAGAATGATTTCATAAACATGAAAGACACTGCTAGCTTCCTATTACTGTTGCATGACGGCAGCTTATTTTGCATCGGCAAGTTAGCAGGTTGTTTGCCTCTGTGACTGTCACGCGATATACTAAGTGGCAGTTATTGGGAGAGTTTTAGTGTTCGCTCAATTCCAATTATTGGCGTACAGACTGTAAACACTCGTGACTTGAACATTAGTTAGTTAAAACATGCAATATTTAACTTCAGGACTCACAAGTTCCAGTTATAAGTTTTAGTGAACAAACTCCCAGTTATTTTATCTCAGATATTTGGGTATTTGCCTTTAACTACCACGTCCTTGACGTTCTCAATTTTTCATTGCAGTATCTTTTGGAAGAATGGTGAGAAAGAAAAGCAGGCCACAAGTATAGGTGAGTTTTCTCCTGTATTATTTTACTTTGGTCTTTAATATTCTTTTGCTAAAAAGTATTAGATTTCTGATATTCATCTGCATTTGTACATAACAAAGACAAGGACAGAATATTTAAAGGAAGCAGTAACAATTACCATCCTAACATTGTATTTAACTATATCTAGCTACACTGATGGAGTTCAACAACGCAATAAAATAACTGGTCTGACTGTCCAGCTATGTTCAAGCAAACTTTAATTATTAAACTTTTCCCATTATTTCAAAACTTGTTTGAAACGATGAGCAATTGTGACTACGACCCTATTGATATATGATATCCCTTACAAACTCTAGATTCTATTTAATACAACAGGTGAAATCCCATAGGAAAATCCCATAGGAAAATCCCAATTTTATTCCCTAGGACTGTTTTTTATCTTGGCGTTTGAACTTGTAATGCGTTCTCTAACTCTCTCAGTATAGAGAGCTAATTAATGCAATTAATGGTAGGAATATTAGTAGTATTAGCATCAACAGTGGTGGTAGTGGTAACGATAATAGTAGTGTTCGTATGAATACTTCTTTTTTGTAGAAGGATAACAACAAAAGACGTTATTTATGGCATCCTTAGAAAGAAATAAAACCTCGATTATCCGGACTACCATGTCCCCAGACATTTTATTTGTTATAGTGTTCATGAATTTATAAATAAAACTAATTAACCTATCACGACGCAGAAGTGTAATTAGGAGAGTGGTAGATTACAAAGAGAGTTTATTATTACACCCATGTGTTGCTAAGTGAGTGTCCTGTGTGACAAGAACCCAGGCATCTTTATGCCAGTTTGAAATTTAAGATGTAGATTTTTTTTCTGATTTTCATATCGTAGCCCGATTACAACAAGCATTACAAGAAAACTGATCAGCTGCAGTCAGTGTGTTTGGCAAAGCATTGTGCAATTTAACTTTGAGATTTAAGTCAGTCGGATTTAAGGCGGGATTATAAGTCTATCAGATTTTCATACTTTCACAAAATTCCATCCGGAAGGAAATTCGATCTCGCAACTGTCATTTTGAAAATATGGAGAGTCAAAAGAACTCTGCCCACTGCATACAATTCGTGACGTCACTCAATAGTAGGGTCTTGAAGTTTATTCTGAATACTTTTAAGCCCTAAAGGTCATCTTGACCAGTTTATTCACACCATCATGCCTAAAGTTCATCAGGTGACCAGTGTATTCACACCATCATGCCTAAAGTTCATCTTGACGGTGACCAGTTTATTCACACCATCATGCCTAAAGTTCATCTTGACGGTGACCAGTTTATTCACACCATCATGCCTAAAGTTCATCAGGTGACCAGTTTATTCACACCATCATGCCTAAAGTTCATCTTGACGGTGACCAGTTTATTCACACCATCATGCCTAAACTTCATCAGGTGACCAGTTTATTCACACCATCATGCCAATTTGTACAGAAAAATTCCAATCAACAACATAGAATTATGTTTTCAGATGAACTTGACATTTGCCGGCACATTTAAGGGCATTTGCCGGCACATTTAAGGGCATTTGCCGGCATATCTCGTGCTCTTTCTTCAATTAACCATGTATTAAATGCAGAAAGCTAATGTATAAGAAACAGAGATAATTGTTCTTAGAAGAAAAAAAAGTTTTTCCATTTTATCAGAAAATGTTCAGTTTTCCCTGGCTTGCTGATCCAAATTAAAAAAAAAAAAATGTCAGCGTTAAACCGTGAAAAATGTAATAAGGATTTGGCTCAAAATGGATTTCACCTTTTGACTCAGTTATATCTGATTAATTAAATTTATAAGATGACAACAAGATTTTTCTAATTGATTTTCTTTCTTTACTTGCTATTTTCTATAAAATGTGGGATGTTGAAAACATGCATGAAATCAGATTTCTCTTTGGAGAGAAAATCAAACAAAAAGTATTACTTTATATCTCAACGGACACCCTTTAGGGCCGTGGCAAGAAAACAAATTCAAATGTGGGCACAAAACACTAAATCATTTACATGTACTCATAATAGTTAAGTTAGCACAATAAATGCTATATTGAAGACATGGAATCTTATTCGCTGTGTGCACGAAATAATATAGTGTGCAAACATGTGCAAGTGCATCCAAAATCACTATATTCGAACGCTCTTATTTACAGTATGTGATTTTGTTTGATAAATATGTTACCCAATTATAAAATGTGCTATCAGTATGTGATTTTGTGCCATGAATATGTTACCCAGTTACAAAGTGTACTATCAGTATGTGATTTTGTGTGATGAACATATTACCTAAATTACAAAATATGCTATCAGCGTGTGATTTTGTGTTTTGAATGTTACCTAACTGCAAAATGTGCTATTAGTATGTGATATTGTGTGATGGATATAAAACTTAACTGGCGAATAAAACACTGTAATTGCGCAAAATACCCAAAAATGCGTACTAAAGATATGTAAAGGAACGAAATTGATGAACTCTAATATCATTAATTAGTTCATCTGTACTTCGGAATAGGGTTGAGCTTTAGTGAACTCGTATCATTTTAATGAGAAACTGGAAACGAAACTCAATTTGTGTTGAATTTAAACCCTATTTGACTTGGGAAGTCATTGTCAGCTATATTGAAAACTTAAGAGATTCAGGGCAGTTACAGGGCTATAGATGGATTCATCTTACATGTATTCAGGACGGGCATAGTATATAAATAGAGAAATAAATATATAAATAGAGAAACGAACCTAGGAAGAAAGGAATACTTCTAGAAAATACCAAACATAATTTGGCATATGGACATGGAAAATTAATTGAATCCCTTGGAATAAATCAGTATATAGACAAACGGATTTTCACGCCACGTAATCTGGACGGAAACCTATCAAACAAATAATGAACCGCGTATTACATTGTGTCTACTTCAGGCATGCAACATTAGAAAATGGTAACTTTCAAATATTTTTATTAAGACGACAGGGTGAATACAGACAGTGACAGGGTGAATACAGACATTGACAATTGTTTTGTAGTATTAGACAAGTCAATACAACACTGGATGTCTGTGTTTGAGGATACGAAAGCAGATTGCCTGTTTACGGGAGAATTTGTACATAGGTATTTCTATTTGAAAATAGATCCCACAAGCGCGTATATAGATCAATAAAAACCTACATACAGACAGACACGGAGGATGATGCTTTACAAATATAGGCTATTGTCTCTTCATAGTTTTACTTTTAACTGAAAACCTGACATTTGCAATGAAACAAGGGTTTTAATGTAAAGAAGTTTAATAAATTTGTTTTCAAAGTTGTTTTGGTTTCTTCCATTTCATACGGAAATCTAAGAAACAACCGATACTTAGCTACCAAGTAGCAATCTCACAAGCTTGCTTACCCATTTTATAAGCAAATCTAAGAAAACAACTGGCACTGAGCAATCAAATGATACACAAGCACATTTGCTTACCATTTAAAGGTTTTCAGTTTAGTCAAACATACAGCATACGTGTGTATCAGAGTTATGCGTTTTGCAATTTTGTTTTCGGACGAACGAAAGAAAACTAGTTGCTGAAATTCGATTTCTAGTTTGTTACACCGATAAACCACACTGATTCGAGACATTGTTCTGTTGCGTGAGTTACGAGCAGAATTATATA